>JAJOOO010002148.1:0-55414 GCA_029582685.1 Solanum piurae
ATCTAAGTATGATTCTACATATATTCTTCATTAACCTAAGATTCTAGGGTTATCTCATGAAAAAGGGAAATTGAGGGTTAGATATGAACCTCTAAGATTGAAGAACTCCTTGATGAATTGCCTTAGATTAGATCAGTTAGACATGAATTGCCTATGAATGAATCTTGTAGACAAGAACTAACCTGATTAGGTCTTATATGATGAATCTTGATTGAAGTAGTATTGAGTCTTAGTTTACTTGATTATATATGTCTATAATTGATCAAAAATGAAGCATGTGGTTAGTTTACCTTAAGATTTAGGTTTACATGATAACCATGTGGGTGTTGCTTGAGGGTGATGCTCAAACTATGAAGATTGCTTCTAGGGATATAAGTGTAAAAGCTAAAATAAATAAACTATGAATGTTTAGGGAGAAAGAAGGAGTCTATTATGTATGTTGAAGTTGTATATGGAATTATTTGAGTCATGGTTGTATCTATGTTATATATGTTGAATGCTACATGTGTTGACTCAATATGATCATTGAATGCAATATATGTGAATTACGTGTGATTGTGGTATTATGTATATGCTTATGAAACACTTAAGAAGGAAGTTTCAATGATGATAATGTATTTATGGTGTTGATTGGAAGGTTAGTTCTCATATGCACCTTTACATACTATTATGCATGAAATGTGCACGATCATGTTGATCCACTTGAAAGGTGGAGTTGTTTAGTTATTGTGTATATTGTGGCATTGATGCAAGATCCTTATTTCCTATACCCTTATCCATGACTATGTGCGATATAATATGACTATGTATCATATGTTATGGCTTATGGTCGTATTGTTGTGTTGAGTGAAAGACTAGTCTCATGAACACACTATGAATAATGAGGTGAAAGGTTACTCACCTAATAATAATGACTCTAAGTTTGAAAGTTAATTCTCACCTAAATGAATCTATGAACTATTTAGTGAATTGTATTGAACGAAGGGTAAAGTATGCCTTCACACATGTAGATACAATTCAATACTAATTATGTAAAATTTGGAAGTAATGCTTAGTACCGAGTGGATATGGACAATGAGTAAAAGGCCCTTTTGCTAATGCAGTGGGTTGGTTCATCTATAGTAAACTCATGAGATGGAAGATACTTCGCTAATGCAATAGGTTGGGTTTCTACAAGCAATCTCCCTATCCCATAACTATGTGCCAAACATAGGACTTAGCTAGTGGATCCACATGAAAGCTAAATATAATTAGTTCTACCTTCAGCAAGTAGAATGCCTTCTTTCGGTGTGGGGTAATATGACACCGGATTCCATGTAGCTCACATGGTCTATGTCGGTTATGGCTATTCTTCCCTAAATAATAAGATAATGAATATGATGGGAAGTATACTATGAATTCTTAATGGGTTTACTTAGTAAGAGTGGGGGTATGGGACTTCACTTTTACATTGCACAAGTAGACTTATTAGGATGTTATGTAATAATTTTCCTATGCTATGATGAGATATGAATTTATGTATAGATAATGAATGGATTGAGTTATAGATGACTTTCCTTATGTTTAATTAATGTATATGTGTATTTCTTTACTGATGATTGTGGATTATAATATGTATAAAGATGATGAATATGACTAATGTAACTTCAAAGGGATACCTAGTGGGGTTGGTATTATGGGATGCCAATCTCACATTGTACATGTGATCTAAGGGGTTGCTTAGGGGGTGATTACTTAATGGTGAGATGGTCTTGTTATTTGACTTGTATTACCTTATGATTGGAGGCTATGTATTGTGAAGATTGGGATTTGTATGATGTTGATATTGGAGAGTATGTTTGTTATTATGATGATATCTCTCATGTTATGATGTAATGTGTGTGAGTTGCCTTATGGGGTGCATTCTCCAATTATTTCGAAGATGATTATAAAAAAAATGGGATATAGCATGATTTCAAATGAAACGTCCCTTTCTATGCATGTTTTAATGATTTTGTGCATGGCTTCCATACTTGGTACTTTTGTGCTAACCCCATCTTTCTACATTTTCTATAAGTGTAGGCTTTGGAAATATTGGATTTCAACCTCGTGGCTAGGATCATAGGAGATCAACAAGAAGAGGATTGGTGAGTCCTCATAGTATCCAAGGGATCAACCTTATGTCATTTATTGTCTTTCTTTTATGTTTTAGACTTTGGTTGTAAGGGCTATGTCCCTAATATTGTATTTCAAGAATTTTATTTCAATTTTAATAGATGGTTTGAGACATAGTGTCATAGGTTGTCTTTAATTTTATAAGAGACTTCGAGTCTAAAGAAATTTTTTAAATTTTCCGCATTTTTCCTCTGTTCTTATGTCATGATATGCTAAGGGCTTGTATAAGACACCTTCGGGGTCAAGTACGTCGTGTCACGTCTAGGGGGTAGTCTCAGGTTGTGACATGGTTCTTCAATGGAGTCTTAGAGAGAGAATTTTTGGGAGAGGAGGGTTGGTTTTGAGTCTTGTGAGTTATGAGGAGTTAAGTGGAGTTTAATGACTTAGAAGTATTTGTATAGGTCTAAAGTAACTAATAATAACCGTCCCCACCGTTAAGTAATTGATTTAGAATTTACAAAACTACCCCTCACTTGGCAGAGCTCAAGACAGCTTTTGCAGACCCCATCCACGACCCTCCACCTATGGGGCGTGGATCAACCCACAGACCGTACTGGTCACTCGTGGGTTGGTTCTGAGGCTGGTCTTTTGGCCTTGGTCCAGGCCTCACTCACGAGTTCCCACCTACGGAGCGTGAGTTTGTCCCCGGACCGTACTGTACAAGTGTGGTTTGTGAATGAAACTTGGAGATTTGGGGGAAGACTAAGTGTTGACTCACGACCCACACCTACGGCGCGTGAGTCCACCCATGAGGCGTGGGTGCCCCTCTCATAGGTGACTGCCTTCAGGCAGCTTTTTGGCTGCAATTTAAGGACCTCCTCAAGGACCCTTGGTTGGTCCTTAGAGGGTCATGTCTTGACGTTTAGGGACTAACACCTTAGTACTAACTTAGGGAAGTTCTTTTAGGACTCAAATCCTCATGTTAATCCTATTAGGGTACTAGACCACATGTTAGGCTCTAATTTAGGTCATTAGATTTCCGGGGTGTTACATTATCTCCCCCATAGGAACATTCGTCCCCGAATGATAATCTAGACACTAAACTAAGAAACTCTAGACTAGCAGCTCATTATGCATGAAACATCAAAAATGTGCAAAATTCACATATGCACTATTCAAAAGGAGGAAACTTTAACTCCATTTTACAATATGGCCAATGCAATATAAGTAAGTAGGAACTACATCTAACAACCCAATATGCATGAAACTCATGAATTCACATAAACATGGGAGGAACTACCTTCTCCAACTCAGACAAGCTCAACACAACAATATGGAGCCAACATGTCATTTCATCAAAACATAACTAAGCATTCTCATCAATTAACCTTATGAAGTCAAAGATGCAATCATCATACAAAAATGCAATTCAACATGAGGAACATATAAATCAAGAAAACTCAATATATGCTAAACATGAATTCTCACAAGAACATGCACAACCTAAGGAAATCATGGAAAACTTACACAACACACATGACTCCCAGAACATCAAAACATAAGAGGAACTACTTACCTCAAGCTTGAATAAGAGTAGAAGGAAAAAGATGAGGATAACGGGACTTCATATCGGCCTCGGCCTCCCATGTAGCACCCTCAACTAAGTGATTCCTCCATAGAACCTTAACGGAACCTACTTCCTTGTTTGTCAACCTCTTGACTTGCCGGTCTAAAATCTCTACCGGGACCTCTTCATAAGAAAGGTTTTCATCCACTCCTAAATTCTCTAAAGGAATGATGGATACCAGATCACCAATATATTTCTTAAGCATGGAAACATGAAACACCGGGTGACCTGGAGCCAACTCATTTGGCAAGTCCAATTCATATGCAACTTTTCCAACGCGTTTCAAGATTTGATATGGGGCCACATACCGGGGATTAAGCTTCCCCTTTTTACCAAAACTCATCACACCCTTCATAGGTGAGATTTTAAAGTAGACCCAATCACCAATCTCACATTCAAGATCCCTCTTTCTAACATCGGCATAAGATTTTTGCAGACTTTGGGCCGTTTTCAACCTCTCTCTAATGATTCGAACTTATTCAATGGCATCATAAACTAGTTCGGGACCAATTAGAACAAACTCACCTACTTCAAACCAACCAACTGGAGATCTACACATCCTACCATAAAGTGCTTCAAACAGAGCCATGGCAATGCTCGAATGGTAGCTATTGTTATAGGCAAATTCTATTAATGGGAGATGATCATCCCAACTACCCTTGAAATCTATCACACACGCCCTCAACATGTCCTCTAAGGTTTGAATGGTGCATTCTGCTTGGCCATCCGTTTGAGGGTGGAAAATTGTACTAAGTTTAACATTTGTATTAAGCCCTTGTTGGAATGCTTTCCAAAAATGTGAAGTAAATTGAGTACCTCGATTTCAAATGATAGACAAAGGAACCCCATGCAACTTCACTATTTCCTTGATGTACAATTTAGCATAGTCTTTCGCCGAAAAAGAAACCTTGACGGGAATGAAGTGGGCTGATTTAGTCATCCTATCAACAATGACCCAAATAGAATCATGTTGCCTTCGAGTACGAGGCATACCCACAACAAAGTCCATATTCACCTCCTCCCACTTCCAAGTGGGAATATTTATAATTTGGAACAAACCTCCCAGTTTTAGGTGTTCGGCCTTAACCTGTTGACAATTTGGATATTTGGCCACAAAACCCACTATATCCTTTTTCATGCCATTCCACCAATAGACTTCCCGTAGATCACAGTACATCTTGGTGGCTCCCGGATGAATAAAATATCGCGAACCATGAGCCTCTTCTAAAATTTTCTCTCTCAAGCTATCAACATCCGGAAAACATAGTCTACCTTGGTACCTAAGCACCCCATCTCCCCCTTGGGAGAAAGACTCAACGGACTTGTTGAGAACCGATTCTTTCAATTCCACCAAAATAGGATCAAGGTGTTGCTTAGACTTTACATCAACCACAAAGGACGATTCGGAACTATGATGGACCATAAATCCACCCTTGGTGGAATCCACTAGTTGGACACCTAACCGGGCCAACCTATGCACATCATGAATCAGTTCCTTCTTCTCATCTTCTACATGAGCCACACTACCCATGGACAATCTACTTAGGGCATCTGCAACTACATTAGCTTTGCCGGGCTGGTAAAGGAAACTCATGTCACAATCCTTCAAAAGCTCTAACCACCTTCTTTCTCAAAGATTCAAGTCTTTTTGGATAAACACATATTGAAGACTCTTGTGGTCGGTGAAAACATCTACATGGACCCCATATAATGTCTCCATATTTTCAAAGCAAACACAACCGCCGCTAATTCAAGGTCATGAGTTTGATAATTCTTCTCATAGACCTTTAGTTGCCTTGAAGCATAGGGAATCATTTTATTACGTTGCATAAGGACACATCCCAAACCCACTCGATAAGAATGACAATATACCACAAACCCATCGGTACCCTCTAATAAGGTCAACACCGGAGCGGATGTAAGCTTATCCTTCAATTCTTGGAAGCTTTTCTCACAAGCCTCTGACCACAAAAACTTAGCTTTTTTTTTAGTCAAGGTCGTCAATGGAGAAGCAATGGAGGAAAAACCCTCAACAAACATTCTATAATAACCGGCCAAACCCAAAAAGCTTCTAATATCGGTAGGAGATAGAGGTCTACGCCAACTCCTGACCGCATCCATATTCTTAGGATCTACCTCAATACCCATGCCCGACACAATATGACCAAGGAAGGTACCGACCTTAGCCAAAACTAACATTTACTAAACTTGGCATATAATTGGTGGTCTTTAAGGAATTGCAACACAATCCTCCAATGCTTTATATGATCACCCTTACTCCTTGAATAGATCAAAATATCGTCAATAAAAATGATTACAAACGAATCAAGATATTGCCTAAATACCCTATTCATTAGATTCATGAATGCCGCCGGGGCATTTGTTAGACCAAAAGACATGACTAAGAATTTATAGTGACCATATCTTGTTCGAAGGACGTTTTAGGAATGTCAACCCCTCTCACCCTTAGTTGGTGATAACCCAACCTAAGGTCAATCTTCGAAAAGTAACTCGCCCCTTGGAGTTGGTCAAACAAATCGGTAATTCTAGGGAGAAGGTACTTAGTCTTTATAGTGACCTTGTTCAATTGGTGGTAGTCTATACACATCCTAAGGGACCCATCCTTTTTCTTTAAAAACAATACCGGAGCATCCCAAGGATATATGCTTGGTTGAATAAAACCCTTTTCTAACATGTCTTTGAGTTGCTCCTTCAATTCTTTCAATTCAGCCAGAGCCATCCGATAAGGGGGGATGGATATGGGTTGTGTATCCGGCAAAAGATAAATGCCAAAGTCTATTTCCCGTTCGCGAGGAATACCAGGCAAGTCATCGGGGAAGACTTTCGAATACTCTCTCACTACATGGATCGATTCTAAAGAAGGATTCTCAGACTCAACATCCATAACCCTAACAATGAGATACATACACCCATTTGAGATCATTTTTCTAGCTTTAAGACATGAAATAAAACGACCTCTAGGGATTAAATTTCCTCACTTCCATTCTAAAGTAGGATCATTAGGAAATTTAAACTTAACCACCCAGGTTCTACAATCAATGGACTCAAAACAAGCATGGAACCAATCCATCCCCAAGATGACATTAAAGTCCAACATATCTAATTCTACTAAATCAATCAAAGTGACTTTATGAGACAAAGAAATAGGACAACTCCTATATACTTTTCTAGCTATAACCGAGTCACCAATCGAGGTAGAAACCGAAAAAGGCTCTATTAGGGTTTCGGGGAGTACATCAAATTTCATAGCCACAAAGGGTGTAACAAAAGACAAAGTGCCACCGGGGTCTAATAATTCATAAACATCAATGGAAAAGACTTGCAACATACCTGTTACCACATCCGGGGAACTCTCTTGATCACCTCGTGATTGAAGAGCATAGAAGTGATTCTTCTTAGGAGCATCAAAATTGGAACCACTAGGAGGAGCTTGATTTCCCTCTCTTCCCTTGGTCGTACGGGTTGGGCAATCTTTCAATTAATGCCCACTTTTTCCACATTCATAGCACACACCCATACCGGCATTCTTACCACACTTGGAACATATAGGCCTCTTCATGGAATATCCACCCTTATTTCCTCCTTGAGGCTTAGGGTTAGACACCCTATCTTTATTGGTCTTCTGAGCACTAGAGGAGCTTTGGTTGGAAAACCTCTGAACCTTGGTCCACTTTGACCCTCAAACTTGCCCTTAGAAGAATTTCTATCATCGGTCCTTTCCCTCTTTACCTCTCTATTCTTCTTCCTAAGCCTTGTCTCCTTAACTTGTTGAGCATATACCGTTAACCATAAGATATCCATGTTGTCATGGAGCATTGTTGCACGACATTCTTCTTCAATGGAATCGGACACGCCCGTAACAAATTGACTCATCTTATCCCTTGGGTTAGACACAAATTATGGGGATTTGGAAAACTTAGTGAATTTCAAGGAGTATTCTTGGACACTCATACCTCTTTGACGAATGTTGATAAATTCCTTCACCTTTTCTTCCCTTTTTTCTCGTGGAAAGAACTTATCAAGGAATGCCTTCTCGAACACTTCCCAACTTATGGGACCCACCCTTATAGGCCTATTATCCTTCTATTGAGTATACCATACTTGGGCCACATCCTTCAATTGATACCTGGCTAGTTCAGCTTTCTCAATATAAGTCACCCCCATAGCATCCACTATTTTGTAGACCTCTTCTATAAACTCTTGTGGGTCTTCATTCACCTTCAAACCAAAGAACATAGGAGGGTTCATTCTAGTAAAGTCTCTCAACCTTGAGGCCATAGTGTTCACATTAGGGTTTACCCAGGGCCCAACATCTCGATTGGCTTGGGCCGTTATAGCTTGGTCTTGAGTTTGAACCGTCATAAGTTGAGTCAGTGTTTGGAGAGCCGCCCTTATCTCCACATTAGTCATAGCCCCTTCATCATTAGGAGCTTGAGGATCTTGAGGAGCTTGGGGAGGAACTCCCTCATTCACATTCTCCTCCTCCGTCCTCCTTGAATTAGCCCTTCTTGTATTCATAGCATATACACACAAGAGAAAGGTTAGGAAAAAGGACTTCATAGAGTTAGGACTTCAAAGCACGACTAAAGAATAATGAAAGAAGTGAAAGTTCCTAAACATATCATAGCCTCTCACTCATAAGTGTGGCGCGCTTCACACTCATGAATAAGACTCTACTAGACGTGGTTCATGAGACATCAATCTAAATATCATTCCCAAAACCTTATGCTCTAATACCAAGTTTGTCACGACCCAAGGGTACCCCTAAACATAACACGGTGTACTTGACCCCAAATGGGTCTTATACAAGCACTTATCATATTCATTAAATAAGACTTGGTAATGATGTGGAAAAATTTAAAACTTTTACAATATAAGTCTTTCCATAAAAGAAAATCATAAGAGTCTAGACCTTGTCTTATACACCATCTAAAACAATAGAGTACAATCTTAGGGACATATCCCTTTTACATCAAAAGTCTTGAAAATAGAAAGTATAATAGAAAGCTAGAAATGGATAATCCGTCCTCAAACTTGAGGACTCAGCAAGCTTAGTGAATAGTTAACCCAAGCTTCATTTGAAAGGAGAATGCGTCTCAACGACCGAAACCTACACTTATAAGAAAATTTAGATAATATGAGTTAGCACAATTAATTGTACCAAGTATGGAGCCATGCATAAAAAAATCCTTAAAACATGCATAAAAGAGACATTTAGTTGAAATCATGCCTTTTTCAAGTTTAAAATCCATCATGCACATTTAGAGTAATTACAAGGTCAAATCATACTATAAGCAACCCTAGGTTACCATAATCATACATAACTTATCTTGACCTCATCCGTAGTCAACACTCATAGTGAAAGAGGCATTCATGTTCATTGTTCACAATAAAGGAATTCACTCTTACATCAATTAATATCATGCATACATAGATTCATACATCATCATGTCATAAGTAAACCACACCATAACCCCTCTATAAGTCTACTTGTGCAATGTACAAGTGAAGCCCCATACCCCCACTCATACTAAGCAAGCTTACTAAGAAGTCATGGATATAGCTCATATTCATGTTCATGTTCTTATTCATGGTTCATGTTCATTATTCATAGTCATGGTACATATTTATGTAAAGCATACATTAACTCATAATGCATCATGTCATCAAGCACATACCACAATCACTCTCAAAGCTTACTTGTGCAATGCATAAGTGAAGTCTGATACCTCTACTCACACTAAGTAAAACCCCTTAAGTAATCATAGCACATGACTCATGTTATTGTTCATAGTTCATCTTATTGTACTTGTCATATCATGGATCGTGTTCTTTTCATGTAGGGAAATATAGCGTTAACCGACATAGACCATCTGAGCTACATGGATTCCGGTGTCATGATCCCACACTTAAAAGAGGTGTTCTACTTGCCTAAGGTAGACTAACATGTTTAGCTTATAGGTGGATCCACTAGCTAAGGACCTATGTGGAAACATAGTTATGGGATAGGGATATTGCTACTAGAAACCTGGACTAACTGAGGTATAAGGTTTCCATCTCATGCTCCTATCCTCTCGGTGCTATGATTAATTCCCTTTAATAATCATGTTAAGTCTTTACTTTACATTCATGTTCATGGAAGAATGCCTAGCACTCAAACCATCATAGTATCATGGTAGCTCATGGATTATTTAGGTGAGAATAGCCTTTCACCCTTAGGATCCTTAGTATGGGAGTAAACCTTCCACATCATATTCATAGTGTTTCATGAGAATGACCTTTCAATGGACACAACATTAATATCATAATCATAGTCCTTTCATGCATGGTCATGTGTAAGTGTGTAAGGGAGAAAGATCTTGCATCAATACCACCAATACACAATAGTCGTAGAATCATCATTACATAGGTGAATCATGAGTTCATATAGAATCTTCATCAACATATACAAACCCTAGCAATTTGCCCTTCAAGGCTATAAATCACATTCAACCATAACTTCTTGAAATCACTACATTATATAGGGAAAATCATTCTTCAATAACATAATTCATGTAAACATAATCAATTGTCCAGCTTCCATGATCAATTAAGTCAGACCTTAATTCACAATTTAGGAAGAAAGGGGAATCATGGGTCCATAGGAGATTTTCATCAAAATCAATTAATACTCCATTAATCCAACCATAAATCATCATAATCAATCATAATAAACCATAATTAAACAATTGAAATCGTTTTGGAAAAAAACAAAACATGATGTAGATTGAAAACCCTAGGTTCTGAAGTCTTAAAAACATAGTTTGAAGGGGCTCCTTGGGTGATAGCTATCCAAGGATGAAAAGCATCCATACCTTAGCTTGATTTCCACAAGAAATTGGAGAATAAAGTCTGGTTCATGGATCCCCTAGCTTGACCTTGACTTGGTTCTTCAATGGAGTCCTAGAGAAAGAATTTTTGGGAAATGAGAGTTGGTTTTGAGTCTTGTGAGTTATGAGGTGCTAAGTGGAGTTTAATGACTTATAAGTATTTCTATAGGTCTAAAATAACTAATAATAACCGTCCCCACCCTCAATTAATTGATTTAGAATTTAGGAAACTACCCCTCACTTGGCCGAGCTCAAGGCAGCGTTTGCAGACCCCATCCACGACCCCCCACTTACGGGTCATGGATGGACCCACGGACCATACTGGTCACTCGTGGGTTGGGTCTGAGGCTGGTATTTTGGCCTTGTTCAAGGACTCACTCACGAGCCCACACCTACGGAGCGTTAGTTGGTCCACGGACCGTACTGGACAAGCGTGGTTTGTGACTGAAACTTGGAGATTTGGGGGAGTTTAGGGGAAGACTAAGTCTTGGCTCATGACCCCCACCTACGGGGCGTGACTCCACCCATGAGGCGTGGGTGCCCCTCTCGTAGGTGACTGCTCTCAGGCAGCTTTTTGGCTGCAATTTAAGGACCTCCTCAAGGACCCTTGGTTGGTCCTTGGGGGTTCAGGCCTTGACGTTTAGGGACTAACACCTTAGTACTAACTTAGGGAAATTCTTTTAGGACTCAAATCCTCATGTTAATCCTATTTAGGGTACTAGACCAATGTTAGACTCTTGTTTAGGTCATTAGATTTCCGGGGTGTTACAGTCTAGGGAATCATGGAGGGTCCCATGGTCCACTTTTGGGCTTGTGACTTGCCTGCTTGACCCCTTTCTTGTCTTTCATGAATCAAAGGTGTAACAATATCTCCTATTCAGGAACATTCATCCTCGAATGGAATGAAAACTAGCACGAAAAGAGTAGGAGAGAAACTATCAACCCAATCATTAATGCAACTTAATCAAAATGCACATAACCAAGGAGGAACCTCGACTCAAAGCTAAATGTTCAAAACACCATTTCATAAGGTCTATATGCAACTCATACTCAATTACACATAAACATGAAGCAATCAATTGAGCTAAGTCATATCTTTGAAAATCAATTTTTTCTTGAACATGCATGCATGAGGAAACATGAGGACGACTACGATACACGAATCCTAAAGAGTGAACCATGAGGGGCTAAGACCTCAAGCTAGACTCGAAGATAGAAGGAAAAAATAGTGATACTAAGAAATCTCATCGCCTCTGACCTTTCACAAACCCAACAGGGAACTCTTCCAAAATCAGCATAGTACTATTCACGTTCCAACCATAAAGCACATTATCTCTCCCTTGGGAGCAAACCTCCTCGGTCCTTTCAAATCCATCTCCCTCAACCCAAGCATAACACCAATTTCTTAATAACCACGAAACCATTGATATAAGTAAAAACTAAAGGAGTTTCCACAAGGATTTCAACCACTACTTTACAGACAATCACCATACATGGAGTCTTACCAACAAATAGCTAATCAAACACTCAATATCAAGCAATGTGTAACCACAAGCTAAAAGACCATAACTTACCAATTACTGCATCTGGGGAACCCTCATCATATTGTTGAGTTTGAACACCATAAAACTTATCTTGTTTCCGACCACCACTAGGACTGGAGGAAGGGTGGCATTACGTCCATCGATGATTATCTCCCTCATTTCTAGCAACCGAAGGAAAATCCCTTATCTTATGATCCATCTTGCCACAACCAAAACATGCATTTGAACCATCCATACACTCACACTAATATCTTCTCCCACGCTCCCGACACTTGGGCCACATTTTCTCACTAGAACCCTTACCTTGAGAACAATTTCCTCCATCAGACCTTGAATGTGGGAAATCACCATTATTCTTTCTTACCCTCTTTCAACTAGGAGACATCCATCTCCTTAACAAGCATTGTGGTTGGGCATTTTTTGACAACCAAGTCGGAAGCACCCGATACAAACTTTCCCATCCTTGCCCTTGGATCGACAATCATAGTTGGCCCATATTTAGACAATTGTATGAATTTCAAAGCGTACTCCTTAACACTCATATCCCCTTGACGAAGGTTAATGAACTCAATTACTTGTACCTCCCTCATCTCAAGGGGAAAGAACCTAATAAGGAAAGCAACCTTAAATTTCTCCCAATTAAGAGGACCCTCATCTACCGCCCTCTCTTGTTTCCATTAATTGAACCAAACTAGAGCAACACCCTTAAGTTAATAAGCAGTCAATTCCGCCTTTTCTACCGAACTGATACCCATAATTCCCACTATCTTATAAACCTCATCAATAAAATTTTGAGGATCTTCCACAACTTTAGACCCATAATTCCCACTTTATTGATCATTTACCTACTAGCAACTAAGGCAACGGGACAAATACTCTGCAATACCTCTCCACATGCATCCCCACCAATAATGTTGCCTCAAATCATGATAAATCTTTGCGGTGCCTGGATGGATAGAGTATCTAGAATTATTAGCCTCACAAAAAACTAGCTGGATCAAACCCCCAACTCTGAGAAGACAAATATGGCCTACAAACCTTAAATCCCCATATAAATCCAAGGCAACTTTACTGGCATCACCTGCTAACACTTAATCTCGAAGTACAACCAAGACCTCATCCTCAAGTGATGGCTGCATATATGATCAAAGTAAAGAGAAGTGAACTCCCAAATAGACTAAGACACGTCTAGAATTTGAAATATTCAATTGAACAATCTCATTAGATAAGGACTTAATGTCTAAAGGTAAAGGTCACTCTATAGTAGATAGAAAGGCTAGACTACCCATACTCACTGTCTTCCTACTCAAGGCATCCGCTACAACATTCACCTTGCTCGAATGGTAGGGAATAGAGAGATTATAGTCCTTCAGAAGCTCAATCCAATGATGGTTCCTTGTAGGAAATCCCGCTGGCTCATGATGTACTGAAGAATCTTGTGATTAATGTAGATCTCACAACAAACTCCATAGAGGTAGTGCCTCCAAATGTTAAGCGTAAAAAACTACTACCGCAAAATCCAAGTCATGAGTGGGATAGTTGAGGTCATGTAGCCTAAGCTACCTCGATGAATAAGCAATAACCCGACCCCACTACATCAGAACATAACCCAAACCAACACCGGATGCATCACAATAAATCGTGAAGCCCTGATCCTCAATTGGAAGAGTAAATACATGAGTAGTAGTTAGCAAGTCCTTGAGCTTCCAAAACCTCAACTCACACTCCTCAGACTACTCAAAAAGAACATCAAGGTGAGTTAATCGGGTCAAAGGTGCTGCAGTTGTGGATATGCCTTCCACAAACCATCTATAGTAGCCTGCCAATCTGAGAAAGCTCTAAACCTCAGTAACTTAAGTAGGCCTAAACCAATCACAAATAGCCTCAATCTTCACCAGATTTACCATAATGTAACACAATGTTCCCCAAGAATGCTATAGACTCAAGAAAAAACTTGCACTTTGAGAAGTTGGCATAAAACCACTAATTTTTCAAAGTCTAGAGCACAATCATCAGATGTTGCTCATGATCACTCCTATTTCGCGAGTATACCAGAACGTCATCTATGAACATAATAACAAACAAATCAATATATGACTTAAATACACACGTTATCAAGTCGATAAAGGTTGCAGGGTCAATAGTCAACCTAAAAGAGATAACTAGGAACTCATAGTGGCCATATCGGTCCTAAATGTAGTCTTAGGGATATCTGCTGCCCTAATCCTTAGTTTATGGTAACCAAACCTCAGATCAATCTTCAAAAACACTACACACTCTAAAGTTGGTCAAGCAGATCATTAATCCTAGGTATGGGGTAACGGTTCTTCACTCTTACCTTATTGAATTGTCTATAGTCAATACCCATGTGCATCGAACCATCCTTCTTCTTCACAAAGAGAACGGGAGTTCCTCAACGTGAAACACTAGGCCTGATAAACCCCTTACCAAAGAGATCATGAAGTTGAACACTGAGGTCCTTGACCTTTACAAGAGCCATCCGATATGGAATAATACAGGTAGGTCGAGTACCTAGCTCAAGCTTAATAAGAAATTCAATATCATGCTCTAGAGTAGTCCACGAAAGTCGGTAGGAAACATATCAACAAATTCACAGACAAATAGAGATGAATCCACTTGAGGGACCTCCCTAATAACATCATGCACATAGGACAAATAAGGCATACACCCACTAGCTACTAGCCTTTGACCATGATCAAAGGAGATGACTCCCACCGGTGTGCTACTAATAGAGCCATGCCACACCACCAGAGGAACATCAAGAATGGCTAAGGTAATGGTGTTAGAGAAACAATATAAGACTGCTCAATAGGGGGATAACAAGTCCATGCCTATAATCACATAAAAATCAAGCATATCTAGTAATATAAGGTCAACCCAGGTATTACTCCCCTAGATAGTAAGTAGGAAAGATTGAAACACCTGATCCTCTACTAAACACTGCCATAGGCACAGAAATAATACCCATACGAGATGTGTATTACGTAGACACATAAAAATAGGCAGATTCTAGATAAAATAAAGTTGAGGCGGGCTGATGGCATAAAAGAATTGTACATGTGATCACATCATTCGATGCCTCAGCCTCTGCTTTTGCTGGAGCTACATAGAGATGGCCCTATCTGCCTCTAGCTTGGCTATCTTTCCTACTACCTAACATGCCTCCCCGGGGACCACCCTAAATACCCTATTGTCCATTGCGACTATCCTGACCTTGACCCCTAACTGGAGGTATTGCTGGTGGAGCTACATGTGGAGCAGGAGCAATCAGTATATGCAAAGGGCAATCTCTGTCCCAATAATCCAACTCCCCATAATAAAAAATAACTCGAACATGATCTGCTCCGAGGAGAATGACTACGATAGCCTAAAGAACTAGCTTGGGGTAATAACTCTTACTAGATCGAACAACACTCCGACTGTACCAGTCACCCTCTGAACTCTGCAATGAAGCTTCAACAGGCCGATGAGGTTGACTTTGTTGGAAGCGCTGCCGAGTTCTATCATGTGCATCTCTGGCCCTAGAATAGCACCCACTCTAGCTACCCTTATATCTAGTTCTCTTGTCGCTGCCCCCTTGGTCCTCATGAAAGAGTTTCTTAATAGTGTGGGTGTGGTCAACAACATCTTAAAAAAAGTGACACAAAAACACCATACACTAAGTCTCAATCCGTAGTTGTAGTCGCAACCCACGGAAAAAAACATCGAACTCTCTCCTCCTCAATAAGTAGAATGATAGTAGCATGGTAAAATCTCACCTTCTACTCAGACACAGTCATAGGTCCCTGCTCCAACCTGGAGACCTAAATCCTAAGATGATAAGTGACGCTGCAAGAGATGAACCTGGCCAAGAAGGCCTTAGAAAACAAAGTCCTGGTGACCAGAGGAAACCCAGCTACCCCGGTCTCAATAAAGGTATGCCACCACATCCTGGCTAAACCATTAAACTAATACGCAACGAAGTCGGCTCCTCTCGACTCCACTAGATCCAAAGTATGAATCCTCTCCCATCAATTAGTCAGAAACTCATGGGCATCCTTACCCAGAGCCCCAGAAAACCTCAGAGGTTGAAGTCTCAAGAACACTTAGAGCATCTTCTACTCCTCTAGCGGCATAACTCCGGCTGCAATCATGGGATGGGCACCCCCAAGTGGTACATAAACCCGAGGTGCTTCTGATATTTGTTGATCTAGATGACCTGGCACAGGCGCAAGTGTCGGTACTTGTGTAGGTTCTAGTGTTGGGGCCTTCAGCATGCCTCCGAGAACATTTGGAAGCTGAGCAATGGTTGTTTAATGATCAGAAGCCACGACTGGTTTAGGTGGTGGCTGATGTGGTCTTGACCCAACCGACTGCTTTGGAACATGGGATACTGGAAGGCCCACTACGAGCTCCAGACCCCGCTCTCTATTTGGAGGTGGTGCTACGCTCTTATTAGGTAAGGGAAGTTGCCCCCTACCCTATGCCGCCACGAGGTGCTTATGAGCCATCTTGTGAAAAGAGTGAAATAAGTGAGATTTCAAGAAACCAATAACGCACACTTCACTAAAGCGATTCAAAAAGAGAGGAATTCCTAATGACACCTAGTATCCTCTAAAAAAATAGGTCACAGGCACAACCTGAGTTCTCGAGCTATGATGGAACCTACTATAACCCACTAGTAGGTAAGCCAACCCGTATCCAGAATGAAAAATAATTAGTACAAGGGTAGAACTTAATAGAAAATAACACCAATAATAAGAAAAGACTGAAACAAAAGCAAACCAAAAACTATATACAATGGAAACCCTCTCAGAATCTGGAAGTCACGAGTATAGATCATACTAATATGAAAAAATTACAAGTCTAGAAAGTGGACCACAACAAGTCATTTCAAAGGCAAAATACTAGATAACATATATATATAAGGAGATAAGTTGATCTAGGATGCCAAGTTCTCACCCTCATCTCTAATATCCATGAGTTGCAAAAGATGGCACGAATAATCACCGCTAGTAGCTAGTACTAAGACTTGTATCAAGAAAAGACGCAAAGTGTAGCATCACTATCAAAGCAAAGGTGCTCGGTAGGCATCATAGGTCGACTGATCAAGAAAGGTAAAAACAATCTAAAAATATATTTTGACATAAAAAAATTCAAAGACTAAAAGACACACACGAGAATACCGAAAGAAAATCTCAATACAGCTAAACTAAACCTAGCTAGACCCTATAAGCCCAGAAGGTACACTCGTGCGCAAGTTTAAATGAAACCCGGATGGACCCCATAACACTTATAGGTACACAAAATAGCAAAGACTACAAGAATGAAGAGTAACCCAAATCTGAATTAAAGAACATCAATCGGGATGCCAATCCAAGTAACCATATAAGTGAGAACCAGTAAAATCTCACCCCAATTAACAAAAGAGTGATAATCAACCCAGGCAGCCCAATTAGATAGTCCACTCCAAGGGGAGTAAGTCACCCAGCTAGCAAAAGTGACACGGGGGCGTGTCGAGTACGTAGAGAATCTCACTTATCAAGGCCGCCCAGCCAGTAAGTCCACTCCCAGGGGCATAAGCCACCCAGCTATCTTAGACTAAGGTATGAATTGTTTCAGAAAACAAGTAATATCACAAGTAAATTACACATCATGCACCAACACCCATATAACCCAAACTAACATAGTACTAACGTCGAGACAGTATCTATAAATCTTAAAACATGGTTTCTAAGGAGAAAAAAAGGAATAACTAGGCACCCGCCCCTATTTAGAATAATCATCATGAATTCAGACATTAATGTTAAATCTAATTAGAAAGGAAGGTTAAGCCTACGTGTAGGTCGACCGCACTTGCTCCAAATCACAAGGCAGAAGTTTTTCCTTTTTGAACAGCCTCCAAACACTACCACATTATAAAAATTAAAATTACAATGTTAGTAGAGTCGTTTAGACAGCAAAATCACATAAAATAGGAAAATACTAATTTTAGAGTCAAATGAGAATTATGGGACCCACGTTAGAATTTCCATAATTAACTCCGTGAAGAGGTCCTAAACTATTCCTCAAACTTGTGTTCCAAAATTGAACACCATTCGAGGCCTAAGACATCCAACACAACAAACAAGCAAAGAAATACCAAATTAAACACTCAAAAGATATGAGACAACACTTACCACACAAAATTCATCTCGAACAGAGTGTATCATACATAAATTTCTTATTTCTGTAAAGTGTTTCATACATCACATCTCAAAGACTTGTACTATGACATAATCATGGTTTTAAGGTTGTTGTAATCATAACATAAATGATCAACAGTAGAAATCATGAGCAATATTATGGAGGTATGAGATCATCAATTACATAATGGTGGGAGTTAGATAATAGAATTATTGTACATACATTAATAATATAATTTTCTTCTTTCAAAGAGATATTTTGTCACATCCCAAAGTATACCCTAGGTGGAACATGGTGTATAAAACCCTGAAAGGGCCTACACCGGTCACTTAGTGTACATCATTCAAGATAAGAGAAATAAGGATTTCAAAAGAATCATTTCCACATCGTAAGAGAGTTTGAAAAAGTTGAAGTCTAACATAGTCTCAAGAAGCCATCTAATACATCCAAAGAAGTGCTTGGTGCGCAACCTATACACCACATAAAATGTCTAAAAACAAAAATAAAGAAAAGCAATGAAAGTGTCTTGGTCCTGGGAACATGACGACTCACAAATATTTGAAGTAGACAAGGGAGATCCACTAGCCAAAAGTATGTCTGGTAAAAGTGTTGGACCCTACATTAGTGAAACAATGTAAGCATAAGTATGCATTAGCACATGGAATGTAATAAGTGTGATAGCAATGCATAAATGAAATGAAATCATGCTAAAACGAATTTTCATGGCATACAATGACCAAGATAAATCAAAAGATAAGAGGTTAGAAAATACCGATCATAATCATGGTCAATGCAAGCTTAACATATATAAAGAACTTGGTGAGATACTTTGAAAGTAACCTAGTTCATTATTGTGGGATGTTGGCCATTAACCGACATTGACCATGTGAGGTAAGACATGGAATCCAATTTTTATCCCACATAGAAAAGAGATGTCCTACTTTCCAAGTTAAGGACAATAAACTTCTAGCTTAAGTGAATCCACTAGCTTAGACATATTACAGGGGAACGTATTTAGGGACAAGGAGATTGCTACTAGAAACCCTCCCTCTACTAATGGGACAACTTCCATCTCCATATTCTCTATGTACTAAGTAAAATCCACAGAATAGTCATCAATTATATTCATTTCATCACCCATTGAAAAGCACAATTAAGCTGCCAATTCAAGCTAAAGTCATTTACAATAGCTATTTAAATCTTGATTAAACTTAGGTGAGAAAATATTTCAACCTTATGAAACCCCAAGTCTGAAAATAATACACAATTTAATTGATACTTCCATCTAAAAGCATCTTCAAGTCATGTACATCAATTTCATAAAAAATGCATATCTTCATATATTCATATTTCATAGTTCATAAATTTAATCATGTGTTCATAGTCATAGATCATATATCATGCATATGTTCATATGAATTCAACTCAAAAACATGTAATTACTTCAATTCATTCAATAGAAGATGAAAATAAACATAATTGAGAAGAACCCATAGAAATTGAGTAAAACCTTAACTTTGAATGAAGAATTGAACTTGTAAAATTGGGATCCGTGAGGACCCAATGGAGGAAAGGACTTCATTGGTGAATACTAACATACCTTAATGATCAAAGGCCAGAAACAATTGTGAATTGAAGATCCTTGGTTGAAACCCTAACTTCTTCTTCCTTAGCTTGAGAGAGTTGGAGGGAACAAATGTGGTAGGGAATTTGGGGTTTAGGAGCATTATTTTGAACGAGTAGTTTTAGGAAATAAAATACTTATATACGGCTTATAATATGGGTCAAAACGACATAGCTTAGGTATTAAACACTTAAGGAAAAGACCTAAAAACCCTAAAAATGAACTGACAGACTGCTCTACGAGTGTGACCTACGGACCGTACTTTGTACAGTCCATACTTGTCAACCTTAGACAAAGTACTGCAACCTTGACAAGAGTGGTTTACGGCTTGTAGGACCTTCTACGGTCCATAGACCCCAACCATAGAACTTTGCTTTGACCTTAAGATTTCACTAAGTCTTGGACCTTCGTGTGAAACCTAACTACGACTCGTAAAGATTTTGACAGACCATCTTGGTCGACCATAGAATGAGATATTAAAACTTGATTTTTCCAAAAATTCAACCCACTTTCTACATATGTCTTCTACGGTCTGTAGAAGATTCTATGCCTTGACCCATTGAACACAATAGTAGCCACAAAAATGCTATATTTTCCTTTTTTACAAAAATTCAAGGTATTACAATATCTCCCCCTTAAAAACATTCATCCTCGAGTGGGACTCAAGCTAGAATAAAAAGGGGTAGGGGAAATAGATCAACCAACCCAACATGAATGCAATAACATAAAACACATGACCAAGGAGGAAAATCAACTCCAAGCTAAAACATACTAAAACCTCATTTCATAAAACATAGAATCATCCATATGGAATACATGAGACCGTCTAAGACACATGAATCTGAATGAATGAAACATAAGGATGAACAAAATACCTCAATCTAAAGTAGGATCAAAAGGAAATTGATGAGGATATGGGACATCATTTTAACCTTAGTTTGATTCCTGCACAAAACCTTTACGGATGCAACTTCTTTATTCCTCAACTAACGAACTTGCCGGTCCAAAATCTCAACTGGAACTTCTTTATATGAAAGGATTTCCTTTACACAAAGACTTTATAACGGCACTATCGAGGTTGGATCTCTGATACACTTCTTCAATAAGGACACATAGAATACCAGATGCACCGACGATAATTTGGACAGCAAATCTAATTCATATGCCACATTGCATATCAACCTCAAAACTTGATAAGGACCAACATAACGAGGACTAAGCTTCCCTTTCTTACCAAACCTCATGACACCCTTCATAGGTAAATTTTCAAGTAAACCTAATCATCAACATCAAACTCAAGATCTCTTCTTCTAACATCGGCATAGGACTTTGGTTGACTTTGAGTCATTTTTCAGCCTTTCTCCAATAAGCCGAACCTTTTCCATAACATTATGAACTAACTCATGCCCTATCCAAGAAACCTCACCAATTTTAAATCAACCTATAGGATATCTACACCTTCTACCATAAAGAGTCTCAAAAGGATTCATACCAGTACTTGAATGATAGTTATTATTATATGTAAACTCAATTAAAGGCAAATGATCATCCCAATTACCCTTGAAGTCAATCACATAAGCTCTCAACATATCTTTCATAGTTTGGATTGTATGCTCTGGTTGCCCATCGGTTTGAAGATAAAACCATTCTAAGCTTGACATGGGCACCAAGACCTTTTGGGAATGACTTCCAAAATATGGAAGTAAATTGGATAACACAATCGGAGATAATCGATAGTGACACTTCATGCAACCTAACCATTTCCTTTAGATACGACGTAACATAATCTTCCGCAAAATATGAAACCGTGGTGGGGATGAAATAAGCAGACTTCATCATATGATCCACAATCACCCAAATAAAGTCATGTTGCAGCCGGGTGCGGGCTAAACCAAAAATAAAGTCCATATTCAAATCGTCCCACTGCAAAGTAGGAAAACTAATATCTGAGGACAAACCTCCTGGCTTTTGATGCTTAAATTTCACTTGTTAAAAATTAGGACACTTAGCCACAAACTCTACAATATATTTCTTCATCCCATTCCACTAATAGACCTCCCGCAAGTCATGATACATCTTGATGGCTCTTGAGTAAAAAGAATAATAAGAACTAAGGGCTTCCAAAAAATTTGTTCCTCCAACTCAACCAAACTTGGATAAAGGCTTTTCTTCGCTTTAACATCCAACACAAAAGATGATGCCAAACCATTTTGAACAACAGCACCACCCTCATCGGAATATACCAAATGAACACCTAGATAATCTAGTATTTGAAAATCACAAAATAATTCTTTCTTATCATCTTCAACATGTACAACACTACTCATCGACAACCAACTTAAGGCATTGGCCACAACATTGGATTTGCCAGGGTGATAAATGAAACTCATGCCATAGTATTTCACGAGTTCTAGCCATCTACATTGTTGAAGATTTAGATACTTTTTCTTGAACATGTATTGCAAACTTTTGTGGTCAGTAAAGACATCAACATGGACACCATACAAGTAATGCCTCCAAATATTTAAGGCAAAAACAACTGCCACTAGTTCCAAATCATTGGTAGTAGTCTTTTCGTGAATCATAGGTTGCCTTGAGGCATCTACAATAACTTTCCCATTTTACATAGCAACACACCCTAATCTAATCCTTGAAGCATCACAATAAACAACAAACCCATCAGACCCTTCCGATAAAGTCAACACCATAGCGGAGGTAACCTTATCTTTCAATTCTTGAAAACTCTTCTCACATGCTTCCGAACATAAGAACATAACTTTCTCTTGGGTTAATGCAGTCAATAGATAGGCAATCAAGAAAACTATTCCATAAACCTTCTATAATATTCGGTTGAACCCAAGAAATTTTAAATATCTGAAGGGGATAAAGGTCTAGGCCAATTCTTAATTGCATCCACCTTCTTAGGATCTACCTTAATACCTTTACTAAAAACAATATGACCAAGAAAATTCACGGATCTCAACCAAAACATGCATTTAATATACTTTGCCGATAGTTTTCGGTCCTTGAGGACTTGCAACATAATTTTCAAATGATCAACATGCCCATATTCACTTCGTGAGTAAATCAACATATTATCGATAAACACAATCACAAACATATCAAGGTATTGTCGAAACACTTTATTCATCAAGTTCATGAATGCAACTGGAGCATAAGTCAACCCAAATGACATTACCAAAACCTCATAATGACCATACCAATTTTTAAAAGTCGTCCCCGAAATTTCACATTCATTCACCCTCAATTGGTGATAACTTGATCGGAGTTAAATCTTAGAGAAGTAACTCCCTCCTTGGAGTTGATCAGACAGATCATTGATCCTTCGAAGAGGATAATTATTCTTAATGGTAACTTTGTTCAGCTGCTGCTAATTAATATACATGGAAAGAGAACCATTGTTCTTACGAACAAACAAAACCGGGGCACCCAATAGAGAGATACTTACTCGGATGAAATCCTTATCCAACAAATCTTTTGATTGCTCCTTTAATTCCTTTAATATTGCCAAAGCCATACAGTAAGGAGGAATAGAGATAGGTTGTGTATCTGGGAGAAGGTCAATACCAAAGTCTATTTCCTTATCGGGAGGAACACCGGGTAGATTATCGGGAAACACTTTTAGAAACTCATTTACAATGGGGACTGACTCAAAAATATGGATTTCAGAATTTGTATCCCTAACCCAAACAAGATGATTTATACAACCTATAGAAATAATTTTTCTAGCTTTAAGACAAGAAACAAACTAACCCTTAGGCATAGAATTTACCCCTTTCCACTCTAAAATGAGCTCATTTGGAAATTGAGACTTAACCACTAGGGTTCTACAATCAACATAAGCATAACAAGCATGGAGCCAATCCATACCATGAATAACATTGATATCTAACATATCAAGCTTTACAAGATGAACATAAAAGAATCTATGCAATAAGGAGATGGGACACTTTCTATAAAATATCTTAGCCACAATAGATTCATGATGAGTCAGAGATTTTGGACTCATTTGGGGCTTTGCTTATATAGATTTAGTATCCTAAAATGCTTAATTTGTGTCGTAATCTGATGTTAAAGCCTTGATTTTTAGGTATATGGATTGAGGAGCAAAGCAAGGACCCTAATAGGCAAAAAGAAAAAAAAATGAAAAACTGAAAAAGGCGAGCCTTATGATCGCCAGGAGCACTTGGCGATTCGCTAAGTGGCTATTTTGACCGCCTAAAGTTTCAGTGTGCCAGACATCAGGGAAGAAACCAAGTCGGCGACAAAAAAGGAGAATTTGGCGAATAGTCGAGCAGTTCCACGATGCCAAGAGTGATCGCCTAAAGTTACAGGACTTGAGGATGCTGAGAGCCAATGAAAAAAGGTGATAGAAAGAGCAGAAGGCGGTTTGCCAAACCACTCGGCGAGCCCGACTTACCTCGCCTAATGGCCATTCATGGCTTATTTTTGGTGACTATAAATTAGATTTTTAATAGTTAACTTAGTGTGCTGAATTATTCTAGAATAGTTTTATCTTGAGTTTTTGATAGTTTCTTAGTAGATTTGAAAGCTTTTTGAGACTCAATTTAGAGATTTTGCAAGTGGGTTTCAAATTTTCTGCATATTGAAGTATTGTGAAGGCTTAATTACTCTTACCCAGTTGATGGCTAATTGATTTGGTAACTATTTTTACTCTTTTATGATGTTTGGCTAAAACCCCTATTCTTGGGGTGTGATCATGTGATTATGGGTTGAATTAGTTTATGGGTATTCTTAATTACTAGTTTATATGCTATATTGAAGTGGGTTTAATCATTAGTTGTGGTTTAATTTATGAATTGTAGTTGCAAATGTAGTTCTAACATTGTGTTCTTAGCTTTCTCAAGAGAGAGGTTTTAGAACTAAGACTATTGATTAATGATTTTTAGGTATTGGGTTGAGTTTAGCTCAGCTCGAGATAGTGAATCCTAAACCCAATCCTACCCATCTAGCTCGAGAGAGTGGATGAATTAAGGTGTGGGTTGTACTTCATTACTATGCTTGTTGATGTTCGAAAGAAATCGTCTGGTCTAAGATAGTTGTTCAAGAGAAAGCTATCTCCCTTATAGTCTAGCCTACCCACTGATTTTTAGCTATTTACTAGTAGTTTCAATTATGCATATATCGAAATTTTCCTATAATCGATCAAATCCCTTGAATTCCTCTCCTTATTGTTATTTCAAATTGTTTGTGACTGTGTTATAGTTGATAATTGCAAACTAAAAACCCCCATCTAACATTCGTGTCACCCCTTTTTATTTGTTCCATATCTTTTTCGATAATTTCTATTCCTATATCTAGTTAGATCACATTTGTACTTCTTGATTGAATTTGAACACGTACCACTCCCTGTGGGATTCGACCCCAGCTCAACTGTTCGGTTATGTATTACTTAAGGATTGTTTGCACTTAGAAGTGGATGTAGTGTATTTGATAAACGTTAAATTTCATCAAAATGGCGCCGTTGCCGAGGAGTGGTGTTGTTTAAATTTTGTTTAGTGAAGTTGAATTGTGATCTTCTTAGTTATAGTTGAATCTATTTATTTTAGTTTTTGGTTTTGTGTTGCTTGTGTTAAACAGAGGAGGAGATGAGCGTTAACGGAAGTAATGGTAGCCAAGTGGGCCATGTTTTATTTAAAAAATAATTAGAGTGGTTTAAGAGTCGCCACTTAATTTTTAAAGTAAAATTAAGAAAACTATTTTTCCAAAAGACTAAAATAGAAATCTAATGAAAATATTAAAAGGGGGTTCAGGATTCATATTAGCATTTCGGGAAGGATTTGAAAGCACCTGAAATTCCTGCTAACATGCGGTTATCCGATAATTAACTAATTGGCTAAACAGTTTTAAGAAAATACACATACTTGAATAAGAGAAAGTAAAAATATTCATTTGACTTTAAATAGTTAATTCAAAAATGGTTATGTTTTGGGGCATTGATTAGGAAAAAACTTAAAATTAAATAAACACACAAAACACATAATAGAAAATAAATAGAGGAAGGAAGATTTTTGGGCTTAAGTTTGGATCTGTCCGCCTGGGCCAGTACTTGGGCCTAATTTCTATTTTGGGCCTTGGGCCCATTTTCACACATGTCCTACAGAAACTAATAGTAAGTTAATTTTTCATTAGGCTTTAGGCGCAATTCTTGCTTTGGTACCTGTCCTAAACAATAATCAAGGAATAATAGTTGCAATGAGAGGGCTTAGGCCCAAAACAACAAAATATGACTTTTGAAATAAATAGTGGGCCATTGGTCCAATCTTTTTCAATTCTTAAATTTGTTGTATATACTTTCAACTCCGAGACCTGTTCGTCGATTTGTACAGATGGCTGTCTCGATGAAGAAGGAATTTGAGCCTTGACGGCTGTCTCAAAATGCAAGGATAGGAGATAGTCCGTAAGGACTTGAGCAGATTTCACATGCAAACAAAAATGATGAAGCGGTTAATATGCAATCGAACTTGAGATAAATAAAGTAAAACTGACTCGTTGTAAAATATCGACCGACTCAAAAGGTATAAATTAACATATAATCCTACGTAAGGGAATCATACCGAAACATATTGGAAATCAACAATTTTAAAGAAATGATTAAGAGGGTCTGATGGTCACTCATACTAATGAATTAAATTGTTAACTAACAATATGCATATGAAAAGGCAGAATGGCATGCATCCAGGTAATTAGAGGACGAGGAGATAACATGCAACTATACTGACTCATGTTTCAAAATAAAAGTTTGACAAAAACCGATTATTAAGATTCTACAGATTATTGCATTAAGCATGTAGACTAAATACAAAGCATTGAACAATTAATGACAAAGAAGCAACTTAAAACAGCTATAAAAAATGGTTAGGGCAGTCTAATTTTTAAATAACCTCACCCATATATAGAAAAATCCCACCGATAGGAGTGCATACTTCAAATACACATATAAAAAATTTTAAACATGGGCAAACACCGAAGTCTTAAAAGAGAAAAAAATGATCATAAAAGAGAAAAAAATGATCATAAAAGAGAAATAAGCATTGACCTTAAAAGGAAAGAAAGGATTGAAGCAAACTACAATCTAAACAGTAATCCGACTTCACATCTTATGAGTTTAACTATAAATGGTGAGCATTTTCAACTAGGCATTTAGGCAGATAGAAACATAAACTCGAGTCTAACATGTCTTGCTACCATTTAAAACAATCATGGGACTTAAAAAAATAAAGAAAACAAGTTAATAAATCGACTAGCCTTTGACAAAACAACATACAAGTTCCATATTAACTAGTTTAACATTATACTTCTATTTTGAAAAAAAAAGACACTAACAGACCAAGATAAGGGTTGAAATAACAACCAAAAAAGTTACTTCATCCATCCTTGCCAATATTAAGCCGAACGAGCAACCAAACAATAGAGACAAAGTCGATAAACACGAAAATAAAAAAGGACTAGAGTTCAATGGTTCACAGAATTTTCAGCCTTAAATTTACTAGAATAAAATCATTTTAAACTTTAAACAACTAAGACACACTGATTCAGAACCAAACGACCTTTCAACAGACAAAAGTGAGGAACCAAGAAGAGAACAGACACATTTCAGAAAGGAAGAAAATAGACCAACAGACCATATCACTTCACACCAAACGGAACATCAAATAAAAGAGTCAGAATTCCAAATGAGTTTACCTTTTTAAGTGCAACAAACTGAGACAACGACGAGCTAGAACGACGATCTTAACCAAGCGAAGACTCAAACACGAACAACCGTTGAGGTGTTTAGGCAGAAATATCCATCTCAACCACCGAAACTAAGTATCTCCTCTATTTTTTGTTAAAGTGTATTTAGTATGTATTTTAGCTATTTTTTGCTTAAACTATTCTGTGTATCTTTTGCTCAAAAATCCAACTTTTTTCCAACCCCTTTCAATGAATAAGAGGAGAGTATATGTAGGAGATTTTAGGGTTCACGTTTTTTTGAAGTGGGGGGGGAAGGGTTAAAATCCGGATAAGAATAAGGCCCAACCTTTTTGAAATTCGAAAATCTCCCCAAGAATAATGGAAAAAGCTGAATTTTGCTTCAAATTCACCTAAATTTGAAAGGGAAAGGTGCAAGGTGGACAACTCGAATCGATCCATTGTACTCGCTGCTCGATGTTGATCAATCTCATAGACACAAGGATGATTAGACATTGCTGATGCAGAGAAAAGGCAGCGGGAATAGCGGAAAAAGCTTTATGAGATGGTACTAGACAGAGGAAGGAGACACGGAAAGTTGTATTATTGATGCAGTGTGATCGCCATTTGGTGCCTTTGTCGCGCTTTGCTGCTGCATTCGTGAACTCGCTATCGCGTGAGGAAGACAAAGCACGTATAGGGTCATTTCATCGTTCACGCATTTGGACTGTCGTTTGGCATTGTTGAATCGTCATGTACTCTTTCTTTTGTGAACGTTGCTGCCAACTGGTTTTGAGCTGTTGTTTAACGTTTTTGATCTCTTAAGCAATTGGGAATTGGGTCGGGTCGGAGCTAAGGATGTGGGCTGTGGTGGCTGAATTTGGAGAATTGGGAATTGGCCCAAAGAGTGGGGCTGTTGGAAATTTTGTACCAGCTGATTTCCCCGATCTCCCGCTTCTTGATAGATAAGACAAAACATTTTTATTATGCAAAATAATTAAAACACGAAAGAAAAGTTTTAAGAAAAATACGTTTTCAAAAATAATATATGGAGAATGTACATGCCAAGTGGCATGTCACACCAAGCTTAGCGAACGTCTTTGAAGTTGACGCCTTGAGGTCTATCTGATTACTTGTTGGGAAGTATTCAAAGTTTCTCTAAACTGCCGATGAACTCTATTGAAATTTTTGATGTCATCCTCAAAAATATTTGTCCCAGTTAAGTGTCTTGACGCATACTGAACGGTTGATGAACAAACCATGGAATTTTTTAGATCCTCTCAAAAAACTTGTCCCAGTTGCAATTCTCAACGTAACTTCAGTCTTGACTTGTTGGAGAGATTTTCTTGAGAATTTTTTAGTCCCTCTCAAAAAATTTGTCCCAGTTTCTATTGTAAAGAAAAATAGAAATCTTACGGGAGATATGACCGAGCTATTGTAGCGCCTACGTATTCCGTTGACGCAGGAATCAGGTCAAACGTAGTTCCCCTCTTCAGGATTAACAGAAATAAGAAAATAAAACAAGGAACTGACCGAGGCTGACATAGGCCGCCTACGTATCTCATTCTTGAGAATTCAGGTCGAACGTAGTTCAGATGCAAAAGGAAACATTAAAAGGGATTAAAGAGGTGACCGAGGCCGACATAGGCTGCCTACGTATATCATTCTTGAGAATTGAGGGCAGACATAGTTCATTACAAGGGGATAAAATTCTAAATAAAGTGATTACAATCAAATAGAACGATTACAAGGAAAAAGCATAAATACACACTAAAACTTCACACATAATATCTCTTGACAGCATTTCATCGGTTTCAGCCATTCGGTGCCATCCATCTCCGACAGGGCTAAGGCACCTCCAGATAACACTTTGCGAACCATGTAGGGTCCTTGCCAATTTGGTGCAAATTTCCCTTTATACTCATCCCGATGAGGGAAAATGCGTTTGAGAACTAACTGACCAATTTCGAATATCCTGGCTCTTACTTTCTTGTGGAAACCACGAATCATTCTCTGCCGATATAGTTGACCATGATGAACAACAACTATTCTCTTCTCATCAATCAATGTTAACTGATCAATCCATTTGCGAACCCAATCAATATCATTTAATTCAGGTTCTTGGATTATTCTCAATGAAGGTATCTCAACTTCGGCAGGTATAACTGCTTCTGTTCCATATACTAACAAGTATGGAGTAGCTCCAATTGACGTCCTGACAGTCATTCTGTAACCCAACAAAGCATATGGCAACATCTCGTGCAAACCTCTGTGATTGTAAATCATTTTCCTAAAAATCTTCTTGATATTCTTGTTGGTAGCTTCTACAACACCATTCATTTGGGGACGATAAGCATTTGAGTTTCGGTGAGTAATCTTGAATTGTTCACATATCTCATTCATCAAATAACTGTTGAGATTTGCTCCATTATCAGTAATGATGGGTTCTAGTACTCCAAACCTACATATCAAATTGTTGCAAACGAAATCAGCTACAACTTTCTTGGTCGCTGATTTTTACAAAGCTGCTTCCACCCACTTGGTGAAGTAGTCAATGGCAACCAAAATAAATTTGTGTCCATTAGAGGCGGCTGGCTCTATTGGTTAGATGAAATCCGTGTCCCAAGCTACAAACCGCCAAGGTGAACTCAGAGCATTGCGCTCGTGAGGTGGCATTCGAATCAAATCACCATGCACTTGATATTTATGACATTTCTGCACAAACTTACAACAATCATGCTCCATAGTCATCCAAAAATAACCAGCTTAGAGGATCTTCCTAGCCAAGGTGAGACCATTCATATAAGTACCACAAACTCCAGCATGTATCTATTCCAGAAGCTTCGCAGCTTCACTAGCATCAACGCATCTGAGAAGACCTAAATCTGGAGTCCTCCTATAAAGTATTTCCCCACTTGGGAAGAAATTTTTAGCCATACGGCGTATTGATTTCTTCTGATTGAACATTGCATTCTTGGGATAAGTTCCGGTTTCCAAATAATTTTTTATGTCAAAATACCAAGGCAAATTATCTGATTCTACTTTAACATGTGAACAATGAACAGGCTGCTCTTTGACCTCTATATCCATTGGATCAATGTAACTTGTATCTGGATGTTTAAACATTGATGTAATGGTGGCAAGAGCATCGGTCAACTCATTCTGTGTTCTTGGAGTGTGCCAGAATTCAATCTTGTGAAATCTCTTGCACAACTTATGTATATACTACATATACGGTGTGATCTTTGGGTTCTTCACGGCCCATTGTCCTTGAACCTGATGAATCAACAAATCTGAATCTCTGATTACCAGTAATTCATGAACGTTGATATCAATCGCCATCTTCAAACCAAGGATACAAGCTTCGTATTCTGTCATGTTGTTCATGCAATCAAATCAGAGTTTAGCCGCCATAGGATAGTGGTGACCAGATTCTGACACTAAGACTGCTCCAATACCTTTTCCTTGGTGATTTTCCGCTCCATCAAAGAATACTCTCCAGTTAAGGTATGCTTCAGAAATATCTTCGCCCACAAATGCCACTTTTTCATCAAGAAAATAAGTCTTGAGCGGTTCATACTCTTCATCGACTGGGTTCTCTGCAAGATGATCAGCCAAGGCTTGTGCTTTGATCGCCTTTTGACTCACATATACAATATCAAATTTACTCAAAAGCATTTGCCATTTAGCCAGCTTCCCGGTCGGCATCACTTTTGCAAAATATACTTCAATGGATCCATTCTGGAAATAAGGTATGTGGTATAAGAAGAAAAATAATGTCTCAACTTCTGAGCAATCCAGGTCAAAGCGCAACATGGCCTCTCCAAAAGAGTGTAACGGGCCTCGGATGGAGTGAATTTCTTTCTCAAATAATAAATGGCTCGCTCCTTCTTCCCAGTTTCATCATACTGACCAAGCATGCATCTGAATGCGTCAAAGAATTTCCTCAAATGAGTCAAGTGATCCAAACTCTCACAGGTTTGATTATGGCATCATCTACATACACCTCGGTCTCCTTATGAATCATACAATGAAAGATGGTTGTCATAGCCCTCATATAAGTAGAACCGGCATTCTTGAGGCTAAAAGGCATCACCCGATAATGATATACTCCCCAGGGCGTAATGAAGGTTGTCTTTTCTACATCTTCTTCATCCATCAGGATTTGATGACTCCATAACCCGCATAACAATCTATAGATGACTGAATCTCATGCTTAGCACAACTATCAATGAGAATGTAACTGTTTGGCAATGGAAAATTATCTTTTGGGCTTGCTTTGTTGAGATCTCTGTAGTCGACACAAATTCTGATCTTTCCATCTTTCTTGGCAATCGGAAAAATGTTTTCCAACCAAGGCAGATATTGCATCACTTCAACCACTAGGGACTCGATCTGCTTGTTAATCTCCTCTTTGATCTTCAAACTCAACTCTGGCTTGAATTTCCAGGTTTTCTGCTTTACCGGACTGAAATGTGGATTGATCGGCTATTTATGAGACACCATGTTCGTACTTAGCCCTAGCATATCTCTGTAAGACCAGGCAAATATGTCGATGTATTCTCTGAGCAAGCGAACTAGATCCCTTCTTTGAGCTTCAGTCAGATGGACATTGATTCTGACTTCTTTGATACATTCCTCATAACCGAGATTCACAGACTCAGTTTCTTCCAAGTTTAGCTTGTGCTGGTTCTCAAATTGTCGAAACTCCTCAACAACATGTTTAGATACCGCATTTTCTTCTTCGTGTTCCTCGCATACATCATCACCTGCCTCATTTTGTTCATTCGTCTCGTGACATGACATGACATTGGCAGGTTTTAAATTATTATTACTGAAATAATAAACGAACAAAGTTAGAAAAGTAAAATATAATTAGCTAGGTAAATAGACAATTTTTTTATAAAAGAGGTTTTCATTTAAACTTAAAATAGGCACAAACTTTGGCCATGACCAAAGACAATTCTGTCTTCTTAAATATCACGGGGGGAAATTAAAAAACTCAAACAAGTAAAAACTGCATGAAGGGTGGGTCTCTGGCCACTCCCGAACTACCACCGATTTTAAAATCAAACATAAAAATTTCCTTTTTACCCAGATGAGCGGGGAATCAGGAGTGGCGTGGAGATCTAATTTTGCAACTGCTCATCTAGTATAGCATCATGGATGCCTGATGTCCCAGCCTCTTCCTCGATGACTACATAAATCTCCTAGAAAAGGCCCCAAATTTCTTCCCCAAGATTACGATCATTGACATATTCTCACATCGGGAATGACTGGTACAAATGAGGAATTGGCCTAGCCAATGCTCGATCAACACTCTTGTTCATCATCTCTGCTTCATCATCTATAGGGACATAACCCAAACCAAAATTTTCTCCTTTGGCGGGGATTTGAATAGGCTCAACAATTCCTTGAAAGCGCTTCCCCAATCCAAAACCTGGTTCAAAACTACTCCGGAGCATAAAAGTAGCAATCATCTTGTACACAGAAGGCATAGGGGGTTGCGGAGCCAAATTATCACCGGTGGCATTTACCAGCTCCACCGTGTATAAATCACAACCTAGAGAGACATCATCAACAATCGGTGCATACCCATTGGAGTGGCTCCCTTCACCATGAATGACAAATTCCTGGTCCTTCTAAATAAATTTCATTAGTTGGTAAAGGGTAGAAGGCACAACCCTGGACATTTGGATCTACGGTCTTCCTAGAAGCAAATTGTAACTGGTACTGATATCCAACACCTAAAACTCCACATTAAATTCTACAGGACCCATCTAAATATCCAAGTTCACTGCACCCAATGTGTCTCTTTGCTCTCCATCAAAATCCCTCACATTAACTTGGTTCTGGTGAACCATTCCCAAGTCAAAGTTTAGCTGCTTGAGAGTCGAAAGTGGGCAAATGTTGAGACCAAATCCATCATCGACCAAGACGCAATTAATAACCTTGTCTCGGCACATAATGGTGACATGCAGATCTTTGTTGTGCATCTTGCCTTCAAAGGGTAGCTCTTCGTCACAAAAACTGATGCGGTGTCCTCGAACGACTTGGTTTATCATGGCCGCCAGATTATCACTGTTAGTACCCACGGGAACATAGGTGTCAGCCAAAGCCTTCATCAAAGCTTGCATATGCAGTTGTAAACTCATCAGCAAAGCCCACACAAAAATCTGAGCTGGTGTTTTCTCTAGATGTTTCACGATCGAGTAATATTTTGGTTGCATCTTTCTCCAGAACTATTCTTCTTCAGCGTCACTAATTCTTCTTTTATACTGATCCTTCTTCTGCACTCGCTGAGATAGCTCTTCTAGTGTGTATTATCTACCGGATGTAGTCGTACCCTGGGTAGCAGCCGTTTCAAACACAAACCTTGGTCGGGCGGGAGTTTCCCTTAGCACCAAGGCAACATCCTTCTTGGGTGTCAGAATCACAAACTATTTCTTCTCTCTAATGCACAACGAAGCTACAACCCTTTCCAATTTATCTGGAGCGATCAGAACTATTGCCTTTGTCATGCACCAATCATCATCCATATCTATCATATTGATAGTGACGCCTCCATGATTTGGCAAAGGATTACTATTGACATTGGGCGCAACTATTTGGAGAGAGACCACCTTCTGGTCAATTAGGTCTTGGATCCTGTGCTTTAGGTTGATACAATCCTCGATATCATTTCCAACACTGTTGGAGTGATATGCGCACCTCTGATTAGGTTTGTAAATCCTTGAGCTAGTGTCAACCATCTTGGGCCCCTCTAGATGCATAAAACCTGTTGCGATCAATCACTCGAATAGTTTTGGTCAACTTTCAATGAGAGGAGTAAAATTTCTAGCGGGCTTCTTCTTAAACCTTAGACGAGAATCGTAATTGCCTTGTTGAGTGGGAGGCATCTAACGATAATCGATAGCATTTTGGTGGGGGCTTGATATCTTAGATAGGAATTAGTTTGGTAATTTGGCTGTGGAGCTTGGTAATTTGGAGGGGTATATTGGTAGTATGGGGGTGAGGTTTGATATACTGGGGGAGGAGTTTGGTAATTTTTCTGAACGTTGGCACAATTGGGGGCGGCATTTCGGTAGTGATGAGATGGAGTATGGTAAACTGGAGGGGGAGTTTGGTAGAGATGAGGAGGAGTATTTTGGTAACTGGGGGGAGGGGTATTTTGGTAACTAGGAGGAGGGGTATTTTGGTAATCAACATGTGCATAACAAGCCAGGTATGAATTCTGTGAAGGTCGAGAATGACCTTGGTACGATGAGGATTTTCTTGAGGGTTTCTTTCCCTCAGATGCACAAGAAATTGAAGACACGGTTTCTCTCTTCTTCTTCAACAACCCCGAGGATCCGAACGAGGTAGCACCACAGGCAATCTTCCCGGTTGTTAGTCCGTCTTCAATAGTCTCACCTACCTTGACTATCTCAGCAAACTTCGCTCCAACGAGTAATATGATCCTGTCATAATACTTAGGCACTTCAACCCGCACAAATACTTCAATAATTTCCTTGTCAGATATAGGAGGCAAAACCCTAGATTCCTCCTTTCTCCATCTATAGGCAAATTCACTGTAACTTTCAGTTGACTTATGCTTCATCTTTTCTAGAGAATAGCGATCAGGAACGATCTCGACATTGTAAGCAAATCGCTCAGCAAAATATCTAGCAAGCACACTCCAACTAGACCAGTGCTTCATATCTTGGGAAGTGAGCCATTCTAATGCCTCCCCTTTCAAGATTCAGCTAAAGAGCTGCATCAACGAAGATTCATATCTACCAACTCCTACGAGTTCATCACAATAAACTCTCAGATGAGCCAACAGATTTCCCCTTCCTCCAAAAGTGTCAAACTTCGGCAATTTGAACCCTTAAGGAAGGTCCAAGTTTGGATGGATGCATAAATCTTTGTAAGTGAATCCAGCGACCTCTGGACTGTAATGCAACTCTTTCACAGTTTTCAAGATTTCCTCTTTTAGATCCTGCTTGGGCGACTCTTCTTTAGCCTTCCACTCTTTTTCCTATTCCTTGTAATGATTAAGTTTGGAATAGTTGGCATAAGTCTCATTTGGGACCGGGATTTGGAAAGAAGTTTTTTGAGGTGGGGGTGGAGCGATGGAGGTATTATGGGCATTCTGAGGGGATTGGTAATTTTGGGGGAAAGTTTGGGGATTGGTGTGCTGATTTTAGTGGTGGGGGAAGGTTTGCTGATTATTGACATTCTGGTTTTGTAGGGGAGGGAAAGCTTGTGGGTTGGCATTTTGAGGAGGAGGGAAGGTATGAAGATTGGTATTCTGAGGGTAAGGTGGTGCTTGGTGGGAAGCGGAGGCGTGATGGGGGTTTGAGGCGGTTAAATCAATGATGGGGGAATTTTGAGCAGGGTTTGGGAGTGGGTACTGAGCATATTCCATTCTTGAACTTGAATGAGGGAAATGGAGTGGAGGCCTTTCTTTGCCTAGAGGGTTGACAGAAAGAATTTGATTTGGCGAATCTTGCTTCCTCTGCGCCTCAGCCTTTAACTCCGCAATCTACTGCATCAGTTGCATAATTAATTCATTTTGATCAGCGATAATGGGCTAAGCCACGACAACATCAATTAGGCCAGTCTCTTCATCGTTATCACCCATTACTACTTTTCCTTTTGGTGAGCTTTGATCGGGGAAGGAATCTTTAGGAGCCTTGGATCTTGTGAAGTAAGGATGATCAGCTAGCTTATCGACACAGACTAGTTCTAAGTACTTGTAGAGGAAAATAACTCAAAGGCAATTCTGTTAGTTTTGATTCATGACAACATGATGCAAAATATCACATAGAATGCATATAAACACATAAGAGTTTTTTATTTTGAGGACATGTTAACCAACGAATAACGGGGACTTATTTTTTGAATAAGCAGGAATTTGCTCATTTTATTTTGAGACTAGTGACCTAGGAAGGTTGCTTGATCTGTTGATGTGAGTTCAGCGATTCCTTGTAGAATGAAAGGGGGGAAAGAAATATTTAAAAAGATAGGGGTCAGGCCTTGTAAGGTTGCCTACATATATCCCAAGGAAAATTCAGGCCCTACGTAGTTCGAATATAAAAGGAATTTGGTTTTCATTCATTCATTTTTTGGTTACAAGGAAATTGAAAACATGCGATAAAACTCCTAAAACATAGATTGTGCCTTTATCTCTTCTTCAGACTAGTCAAAGCATTTTGGCTGTCGCATGGCCAATCAGGGGAGAAACTCAACTTGGATCCTTCCCTTACTGATTAGGGACTCCACATCATAGCGGAACCCGAGGCACATTCCAATGTTGTGATCTATGGCATTGTGATAAGGGCAAGATTTCCATATTTCAATTCCAAAGGGATCGACTGTTCCATCATCCCTTTTGATAGGGGTCAAGATCCCCCTTTGAACCAACTGATAGTAGATATCTCACCGTGTTCTCTTAAAATGCGTGAAGTAGTGACAGTAAAACAAAGTATGCTCTGTAACCGGTATACTAGGTTCCGGTTGATCACACGTTAAGAGAGTGTTATCACCCCACATATTGGTAATTTTCCCAATTTTGATCTGGTCTTGATCGCGGCCTTCAGTTCCACTCATTCTTCTATTGTGTACCCATTTTGATCTGTGTGGTAGGCACGTGTCCTATGTGCATCTTTCGGTTCAACCTTGGAAGTGGTTCCCTTGAGGGGTTTCAGGATGCATGAAGCCTAAAGACGCTTGCAAAATGAGAGCACATGAAATGACTTTTGCTCCCACGCTATGTTTCTGCTCATATGCTTGGAGGGTGATCGTCTCATCCCCTTCTTGCAAACGTCCCTGGAAAGGAGGCATATAGACAATTTCTTCCTCGGGTTCTTCTTCAACAACTTTAGGTTCAGTGTCTTCGGGGACAGGGATTGCTTTATCCAGGAGAGGGTCTTTTTCGCGTAGCCTCTGAAGCCTCAGGGCTATATCCTCGTCTTTCTTCCATATAGCAGTTATCTCTTTGTCCATGATAGCTAATTTCACCTTCTTAGTATCCATCTCCACGTCTAATGTTGCACTTTTGGCTAGTGTGACTGCGGTGATGAGTTCTAGTTCTATTCCTCTTTCCTCCATTTCTTGGATCTCCTGGTTGAACCAACGCAGTTTCATCCTTAAATCCTCCTCAGTCAGCTCCACCTCGACATTCTAGATTTTTTCCATCTTAGCGGCAAATTTACCTTTCTTGATATGATAGAGCAATGTCTTAGGATTTGGTGGTAGGATTCTGTTTTTGGCTGAGAAACTCAAGACTCATGGAATTTTGGTCAAACATTTTGGGTAGTGACTTGTATTTTGTATTTGTAGAAATTTTTAGAATTTTTTTTAAAAGGAGTGGGCTAAAATATCCCCATTCAAAGCAACAATATCACATAAACAGTTAAAGCACACAAGCGGCTAACACGCGTCCTAAACAAGTAGGGGGCCTTTTGTGCCAAGGGTAGGCCTAGCGTATTTGAAAGATGTATGTGTAGAATTGAACCATTTTGTTACCCCAAAGAAAATTTTGCATATATAAAATATTTCAAAAAGTGATAATAAGCAGGGGAAATAGGGAATAAGCAGGAAATACAAGAGGAAAGACCCACGCAGGGGTCATTTGAAAAGAGTACCATAACACAAGAAAGGCAAGCCTACGAAGGGGAAAATAACAACAAATACACAAAGAAAAACCCACGCAGGGGCAAAATCCACTAAGATGTCCCCGACGGCTCTACTTCTCTTGTTTTGTCCCATGTGGTGCTGAAGCCTGTACTAAATCATTAGCAAGTATTCGTCACACCGACGTCCTTTTTCTTCCCAATCTTTAAACCGCATTTCTCCTTTCTTACCTTCAATCCATGAGTTGAGCTCTCCCAAATCGCTTCTCAAGCTTTCTAATTCTTGAGTTACACTCTCGAGGACGTATTAATCCTCCTCTTGTTTTTGAAGGAATTCATCATGCATTTCCTGAGTTTCCTTTTTTACCTCTCTCAATTCTATCAAATCCTTGGACTCTTTGTCCTCCAAACTGCGGTAGATGTTTGGAACGAAGAAAGAGATGCCTTCCAAATTGTCTTTCAACCAAGCTTTGTAAGTTTCGTCATACCCAAGATTAAATCGATTCGCGGCAATGGTGTCTTTATCCATTTGCAGTGCTCGTTTCCGTTCTTTCAGCATCTCTGAAGAGTTAAGAACTCTATCATCCCCAATGTCGAACACATAAACACGGTAGTATGTGTTCGAGGGTGTGGTTTGTTTTCTTCCGAAATGCCTCAGGTGCCGGATGGGTGCATACAAGAGGATACCCCTAATACCTAGTAGAGGAAGTACAAGTTGTTTGTCACCTCGTACTACGACTACGGTCGAACATCCACTGAATATCTTCTTCTTTTAACTCGGAGAAAATCTGAGCCCATCTTTATTTAGTTCTCCTATTTTCTAAATCCGCCCAGAACAACATCTCATTTAAATCCTTAAGAGTGTTATGTTCATCGAGGGTATGTAGTTGTTGAGTCTCGTGTCCCTTCACCAAGTGGATCATTATCCACTATTGAAGGAGGAGGTTACAGCCCTAAAAATAACGATGCACTTTCTTACACTTTCCCAAATCACGGTACATGTCAGAGAGGATGATAGATGCAATGGGATAATACTTCACTTGCTTCTGGTTCTTGATACTGAGGCTCGGGCCGTGTAGAAAAGCCATAGTTCTTGATACTGAGGCTCGGGCCGTGTAGAAAAGACATAGTACCTAACAGTGCAATAGTGAATGTCAGGGGTCTGATCCCGTCCCATTCTATGAAAGTAGTTCTGAAATCTTGGTTATAATTAGAATAGAAACTCGCATGCCCAAATCTAACATATAGATCCCTGAAAGCAATGCTTGATCCTTCGGCCAAGTGGGCGTATTCTTTTCTTAATCCGAGCCACTTTACAATTTCCTCGACAATAGGCTTGTTAGGAATTAGGATGTCCTCCTGTTTTCTTACTTTTCTTTCAATCCTTTTACCTATAGTATCGATGTCATCCTGAATTTCCTCAATTGTCGAGGTGATTTCCATTGTTCCAAATCAAAACACCATTTTCTCATTGTCCCAGTAGCCGGTGAGGACTTCAATTAGTTCGGTCCACCCAACCATGTTAATGAGCTCTGTTAGGGACCCTACATATTTGTTGAAGTCCCTTATGTGAAACACGTTGAGGTCATTGTACCATAGTTTAAGCAAATCTGGAGCCTGCACGACCATGTCAAATTTGGAAAACTGATACATACCTACAAAATGAAAAATGGTTAAGATGCCCCCCCCCCAAGTAGGCAACAATCAGGTTTCTACACATACATCTTTCAAATATCAAATAACATGATATGTCATTAGATCGTGGACCTTGGACATGATTTTGGAAATTTTGCTAATGAACTTAATACGCCTTGGGTATTAAGTCATCTTAGGCTAATGCTTAAATTTGAATTTGGTTTTGCTCTACTCTAGGTTGACTAGAATTGGTTTATAAATGACAGGTTACCCGAGTCGAACAAACAACGGGGTGAAGTCTAATAGACGACGTTGGATGACCACAAGCCAACTATTCGTTTATCACTTCCAAAGAATTCAAAAGGTGTTTTTTTCTGTAGGACAACTGTGGTAAGCCATGTAACTGCCTTTTTTCCTAATGCAAACTACTTGCCATTTGGCGGAATCGATGCCATGAATGTGGCAGTTTTATATATAATAAATAAGACAAGTAAACAATTAAACACATTTAGCCAAAAAAGTTAATTTAAGATTAGAATCATTCAATTCCCCAGTAGAGTCGTCATTCTATTTTATTTAAAAAATAATTAGACGGGTTTAAGAGTCGCCACTTAATTTTTAAAATAAAATTAAGAAAACTATTTTTCTAAAAGACTAAAACATAAATCTAATGAAATTATTAAAAGAGAGTTTGGGGTTCATATTAACATTTCATGAAGGGTTTCAAAGCATCCAAAATGCCCACTAATATGCGGTTATCCGATAATTAACTAATTGGCTAAACAGTTTTAAGAAAATATACATACTTGAATAAGCGGAAGTAAAAATATTCATTTTACTTTAAATAGTTAATTCAAAAATGGTTATATTTTGGGGCATTGATTAGGAAAAACCTTAAAATTAAATAAACATAAAAAACACATAATAGCAAATAAATAGAGGAGGAAGGAAGATTTGGGCCCAAGTCTGGATCTGTCCGCCTAGGCCAGTACTTGGGCCTAATTTCTATTTTGGGCCTTGGGCCCATTTTCACACTTGTGCTAAAGAAACTAATAGTAAGTTAATTTTTCATTGGGCTTTAGGCCCAATTCCTGCTTTAGTACGTGTCCTAATCACTAATCCAGGAATAATAGTTGCAATGAGAGGGCTTAGGCCTAAAATAACAAAATACGACTTTTGAAATAAAGAGTGGTCCTTTGCAATCTTTTTCAATTGTTTTATCTGTTGTATATTCTTTCAACTCCAGGACCTGTTAGTCGATTTGTACAGATGGCTGACTCGATGAAGAATTTCAAAATGCAAGGATAGGAGATAGAGTCTGTAAGGACTTGGACAGATTTCACATGCAAACAAAAATGACGAAGCGGTTAATATGCTATCCAACTTGAGATGAATAAAGGAAAATTGACTTGTTGTAAAATATCTACTGACTTAAAAGGTATAAATTAACATATAATCTTACCAAAGGGAATAATACCTAAACATATTGGAAATCAACAATTTTAAAGCAATGATTAAGAGGGTCTGATGGTCACTCAAACTAGTGAATTAAATTATTAACTAACAATATGCATATGAATTCAAAGGCAGAACGGAGATATTCATTATCATGCATCTAGGTAATTAAAGGACGAGGAGATAACAAGCAACTATACTGACTCATGTTTCAAAACAAAGGTTGGACAAATACCGATTATTAAGATTCTATAAATTAATGCATTAAGCATGTAAACTAAATACAAAGAATTGAACAATTAATGACAAATAAGCAACTTAAAACAGCTATAAAAAAAATGGTTAGGGGAGTCTAATTTTTAAATAACCTCACCCATATTTAGAAAAATCCCACCAATAGGAGTGCATACTTCAAATACACACATCAAAAAATTTAAACAAGGGCAAACTACAAGGACTTAAAAGAAAAAAAATCAGAAAAAGAGAAATAACCATTGACTTAAAAGCAAAGAAAGGATTAAAGCAAACTACAATCTAAACAGTAATCCGACTTCACATCTTATGAGTTTAACTACAAATGGTGAGCATTTTCGACTAGGCATTTAGACAGATAGAAACATAAACTCGAGTCTAACATGTCTTGGTACCATTTAAAACAATCATTGGACTTAAAAAAATAAAGAAAACAAGCTAATAAATTGACGAGACTGTGACAAAACCACATACAAGTTCCATATTAACTAGTTTAAAATTATTCTTCTATTTTGAACAGAAAACGACATTAACAGACCAAGATAAGGGTTGAAATAACATCCACGAAAGTTATTTCATCCATCCTAGCCAATATTAAGCCAAACAAGCAACCAAACAATAGAGACAAAGTCAATAAACATGAAAATCAAAAAGGGACTAGAGTTCAACGGTTCAAAGAATTTACAGCCTTAAATTTACTAGAAAAGACTCATTTTTAACTTTAAACAAATAAGACGCACTGATTCAAAACCAAACGACCTTTCAACAGACAAAAGTCATGAACCAAGAAGAGAACAGAGGCATTTGAGAAAGGAAGAAAATAGACCAACAGACCATTTCACTTCACACCAAACGGAACATCAAATAAAAGAGTCAAAATTCCAAATGAGTTTACCTTTATAAGTGCAACGAACTGAGACAACGACGAGCTAGAACGACGACCTTTACTATGCCAACACTCGAACACGAATAATAGTCGAGATATTTAGGCAGAAATATCCATCTCAACCACCGAAACTAAGTATCTCCTCTATTTTTTCTTGAAGTGTATTTAGTATGTATTTTAGCTATTTTTTGCTTAAACAATTCTGTATATCTTTTGTTCAAAAATCCAACTTTTTTCCAACCCCTTTCAATGAAAAAAAGGAGAGTATATATAGGAGATTTTAGGGTTCACATTTTTTTTGGGGGAAAAGGGTGAAACCCCGGATTAGAATAAGTCCCAACTTTTTTGAAATTCAAAAATCTCCCCAAGAATAATGGAAAAGGCTGAATTTTGCTTTAAATTTGCCTAAATCTGAAAGGGAAAGATGCGAGGTGGACGACTCAGATCGCTCCATTGTACTCGCTGCTCGACGTGGATCAATCTCGTAGCTACAAGTACGATTAGACATAGCTGTTGCAGAGAAAAGGCAGCTGGAATCGTGAAAAAAGTTGTATGAGATCGTACCAATCTGAGGAAGGAGACGCGGAAAGTTGTACTACTGACGTCGTGTGATCGCCGTTTGGTGTCATTGTCGTGCTTTGCTATTGCTTCTATAAACTCCATATCGCGTGAGGAGGACAAAGCGCGTGCAGGGTAATTTTGTCGTTCACGCGTTTGGACTGTCGTTTGGCATTATTGAATCATCGTGTACTCTTTCTTCCGTGAACGTTGCTGCCAACTGGTTTTGAGTTGTTGTTTGACGTTTTTGATCTCTTGAGGAATTGGGAATTGTGTCGGGTCAGAGCTAATGGGGCGGCTAAATTTGGAGAATGGGATTCAGAATTTGCCCAAAGAGCGGGGCTGCTGGAAATTTTGGATAATGGGTATTGGATTGCTGAAAGGTGGCCCAAAGTTGGTCTTAATATGGGTTGACTAAAAGATTTAAATTTGGCTACAATTGCAATTACAAAGGATTACAATTATAACCATTTGAAATTAAAAAAAACTTAGCCGATTTGAATTTAGTTGGTGAATTCGGCCAAAAGTTAAATAAAATGAATTAATATTAATTAATGAGCTTCTTAATCTTAGCGAAATAAAATAGTTAACTTAATTATAAAATAATTAATTCAAATACAAACTAATTAATTCAAAATTTAAAATTATAACTCAAACTAAAACTAAATTAATAAAATATTTATTTTAACAATGTAGAAAACTTTTGATATGATTTTCAAATGTTTATAAAATATACTAATTATATATATACTTATATTAAATATATTTATTATTTCAAATATTAAAAAAATTAACTGAAATTACTTAAAATAACCTTAAAACAATTTGAATTATATAAAGCTAATTATTCTAAATCGTTTGAAAAATTAAGAAGCTCAGAAATTAATTATTATCGGGGAGGATAAAAATTGGGTGTCAACAGGCCACCAAGATGATGTTGGAAACCTCAATGATGTAAATGACCCTAACGTTAGTGACCCAATTCCATTCGGTGGTGTGGGGGAAATTCGTCTACCTCCAACCGAAGGAAACATTGTTTTTCACATTACTATCACAATGATTCAACTCCTACAATTGAAAGGTTTATTTGGGGGGCTGGCTCATGAGGATCCCCATGAGCATATTCGAAACTTCATGGACATTTGTGGTCCATTCTCATTCAATAGCATATCGGAAGAATCAGTTCGTCTTAGGTTGTTCCCATATTCTCTGATGCGCGAGGCTAGTAAGTGGTTGGCTGAGTTTACAAGGGATTCCATTAATTCGTAGGATGAGCTTACTACTGCATTCCAAGTGAGATTCATTCCCCCATCGTAGATGATGACTCTAAGGGATAGTATCCAAGGTTTCAAACACTTGGAAAGTAAGCCAATACATGAGACGTGCCAGATGTTTAAGAAGTTGGTAATGCAATGTCCAACTTATGGAATTCTCAATAATGTGTTGCTGCAATATTTCTATAGGAGCCTCGACTCGGTGAACCAAAGAGTTGTTGATCAACTTGGTCCCGGTGGTATAATGCAACAACTCGATGAAGTAGCGTCTCAACTCCTTGATTTCATGACCAAGATCAGTAGGGCATGGTTAACTCGTGACGACCAATTCATTCCTCACAAGTTTAGAATGACAAAAGAGCATATTAAAAAATATCAAGAGAAAGACCAAAACATGGCCCAAATGATGACCTAGCTGGATATCTTGGCTAAAAATGTCATGGATGTTGGTACAAAGAGTGTTAATATTATGGGTGTTGGTGGAGTCAACCCCGATGAAGCACAATTTGAAGCAATGTACAATGAGGAAGTGAGCTTCCTAGCCAATCAAGAAGGAGGTTATCGTGCAAACTACCCAAGACTGGGTGGAATCAGGGATGAAATAGAGATGAGGGCTGGAGAGACCGAGACAGAGATTGGCATGATCATAACACCACTTGGAAGGAAAGGGAGGGTGACAAAGATAGGTATGTTCCTCCCCATGAGCGTCAAAAGCCCAAGGAATCTGAAGGCTGCCGTACGGAAGACATGCTCTCACACATTCTCAACAAGGTTGAAGGATCGGAAAAAGTGTTAAAAGAGATGAATGAAGATGTCTCTACCCTTAATCAGACGGTGACCTCTCATTCCCTGTCTATCAATCAATCGGAGACCCAAATGGGTCAAATTTTTTCTCATTTGAATCCAAGGCCAAAAGGGGGCCTACCAAGTGATACATTGTCAAACCCAAAGAATGATCCGTAAATGGGTGCTTTCGTCATGCCACGACGTTAACTAAGACGCTTCTTGGGAAGCAACCTAAGTTTTTAATGCTTCAGTTTTGATTTTGAATAACGGGTGTTGATTGTGCAGGTTGAAAAGTGAAGAGTGTTGGAAGATGGGTAGTTTGGTGAGCCAAAAGTCCAGTCGGCGAGCCCGACTTGGACCCACCAAGCCTGAAGTAGAAGTCTGTAAAACTCGACGGGCTAATTGCTTAATCGGAGAGCTTTCTTTTTTCCACCGTTTGAACACCCAAATTTCCTGGAGGTCCTGTAAAACTTGGTGAGGTTAAGTACCACTCGGCGCATCACCGAGTGGGTCAGCGAGCATGAATTACTACGCCGACGGTGCCGCAAACTGAAAGGTTTTAAAGGCCAAACGGTTTAAAATTTCAAAATCCTTCATATTCTCTTATTTTCAGCTCTCTTACTCTCTCATACATTATTTAATATTCCCTATTTTACTATTGTACTCGCATTTTTGTGTGATCTCGTTCTCAAAATTTGAAATCTTTGCCGCCTAGCTATTTAAATTTGGAAATTTAGCATTAAGGTTGGTTTTCCAAACCCTGTACTTTAATTTTGTGGTTGAACTCGAATGAAATAGGTAAATGTGTTGTGTTTGATGTTGGGTAATTTCTTAAATTGTGTGCATTGTGTTGGTTTTCCCGTGTTGATTTGAAATCCGTGCCTAAGTGCTTAAATAGATTGATTCCCGTGTTTTGTGCGTTAAAATTGGTTCTAATGTGTTGGGTTTCAGTAATTTTGTGATGGGTCTAGTTGGATGAAGTCTAAGTAACCCCGAGTTATGCTAAATGACGTAATTACCCGATGATGGAGCATTTGACATCATTTTTAAGGGCAAAAGTGTGAAATGGCTAATTTTGGTCAAATCTTGGAAAGTCTGAGTACCCCGAGGGCATGGTTCGTATGGGTCTAGTGCTAATTGAATATTGTGTGTGTATGATTTTGAATTCGAGATTTGCGGTATTTATTTTGGGAAACGGGGTTGAAAACTAGCACGTTGGGCCGTTTGGCGAGCTTTGTCGAGCTCACTGAGTGGTTCGGCGGTTCGCCAAAGTCACCCATTGATCGGCCTTAATTTTATTTTTGGCTAAGTTGATTCTGTAACTTTCGGTGGGAAGCTTGAGCTCGCCGAAAGGTTTCTTAGATCTCCCTTTCTGTGACCCTAACCCTTAAAATACACAGTAATATTCGGCGGGTTATTCTAAGCTCGTTGATTGGTGTCGACGATTCACCGAATGGCCCTGAAAATCGCTGACATGCCTTGATTCTAAAAAAAAAATTGAGCTGGTACTTTTGGCGAGCCCGAATTGGCTCACCTAAGTGACTTGGGAACTCGCCGACTGGTTCGGTGAGTCTTTCTGCAACTTTATTTATGCACTTTTCTTGAACCATTTATAACATGTTTCTATGTATTTTGCAGATATGGCAAGAACAAATTTGGACAATAGTGGCATGTCACCCTGAAAAAGGGCACAGGGAATTGTGATCAATGAGGGAGCATGTGCTTCCAAATCAAAGAGCAAAAAGACACCTCCAAGGGGAGAAAGGACAAGGGCAAGGCCCCCATAGCTGAGACACAAGAGCATAACTCTGGCAGTGAGGGAGAAACATTTGATTCTCAGGCTTCATTCTTAGAGCCTGAGGATGATCAGTAATTACAATCCCGACGAGCAGAGATTCGTGCAAAAGCTCGTAATGATTTGTCTAGGATTCTGAAGCCAACCCCTCCTGCTTCAGACTCAGTGCCAGCTCCAGCACATACGGTGGTTCCAACACCGCCAGTCCAGGGTCCTTCTCCCCAGTTACCCAACCGGTTAAAGGTCGAGGGATTGAGGACCATCCTAGAAGAGAAGCGATTGTACACGGATGATGTAGTGGACAGATACCCAGTTATGTGGGACACTCTCTGGTTCCACTGGTTCAAGATCTTCACCAGGCCCGTAGCCCATACATTTCCACCTAGGTCCGGGAATTCTAGACTACCTACGGTGATTTTGTACCCTAGGGGAAAAAGAATGCCAATGCCTTTGGACCGGTGGAGTCTGTGATGGTCCGAGGGAGGACAGTGAGATGCAGAAGCGATTATATCAATTATTCACTTGAGAGGGCTGCAAGCTTTGAGCACGAGTACAAGAGCATGATCACTGCAGAGACTCTGGATGACCGAAAGGGATGACTAGCTCCCTTTATTTCTGACGCCATTCCAAGGTGGATTGAGGTCGGAGCACCTATCGAGAAGAAGGACATGAACATAGCAGCTCGGTACTTGTTTGGGTTCATCAGCAGCTCTATCATGCCGTCACAAAATGAGTCCATTCTCCGCCACCCAAAGGCTTCCTGTCTCGGATCTATCATATCCTGGAAGAGGCTGAACTTGGGGTTGATTATAGAGCAAGAAATGGCCTTGAGGGCCAAACAACGCCAAATGTCCCTTCCATTTCCAGTACTCATTAAAAAGTTATGTCGGTTGGCTAGAGTTTCTCATGACGAGAAGAGGGATGTTGAGGTTACACCCACATCTTCCATCGACATCCGGTGCATAGAGGCCGAGTACACACAGGATGAGGTTGATGGGAGGAGAGTAGCTCCGGTGGATAATCCCCATATATTGATATTGATTCATTACCTCCAGAGGCAGCCTTGCCTACTGATACGCTCAAATTACACCTCCCTAAAGAAGCATAAGCGATCGTTATCAAGTAAAGAACCCAACTTGTAGGTTGGGGTCGATCCCACAAGGAATATGGTTTAGACTTAACTTTAACCAACAATTATATTCGTTTAGTCAATGTATTTCCAAAAACAAGTAATAAAAGGGGAGGGGGCATTTATGAAACAAATTCAGGAAATTATGTAAGTAATCAATGAGCAAGATTCAAACTTTAGTTGTTATCAAGATGAGAAAGTAACTAGGGTAATTGTGTTCCCCATAAGCTCATAACGCGGTAATCCTAGTAATAGCAATCCTTTCCTATTGTATTACATGCAAAGTGATAAGTTAGGTATCTCTAAATCCTTGTTCCGGCATCTAGAGAATTTCACCCCGCACTTTGGTCCGGCTACGTGTGTATAATTTACTAACCCTTACCTTTACCTCATATTAGACATCACATCGATGTATGGCTTAGTTTTCACCCTCGCAGCAATCGACATTAGACTATTAGATAGTATCACACTAAATCTATGTTGATAATTCTTTTCTCGTTAATTCCCTCCTTGGTCCGGCAAGTAGTAACGAGGCAAGTTCTAACGTTGGCCACCGTTAAAAATATTTCTAAGCGAAAGAATTATCAATCCATGCAATAACACTATTCAAGAATTACTTAGTTACTATTCATACATTGTTAATCACCCATGGTTCCCACAACCCTAGTTGTGGATTTAGTTACCCATAATAGCAAGAACACAATTCATATTTTTAGATGAAGAAATCATGAACTGACGTAATAAGTAGAAGAAACCCAGAATCTCAACTTGAATTGCAAACTAAAAAATCTTCAAAACCAACTTAGGGAATTAAGAATTGCTAAAGTTGCAAGTTAATCTCCCAAGTTAAAAACTAGAATAAAAGTAATAAAGTCTAACCCCAAAAATGAGGTTTTCATGCCTTATATATAGAGAAATAAGTCCTAACTAAAAAGGAAATGAAATAAAGAAATAATATTTCAGGACGCGTCTTTGATTTACGACACTGACCTACGGACCGTGGATTGACCTACGGTCCGTAGGTCCCTTCCGTGACTCAGGACTTAGGCAAATTTTCAGCTTCCAAAACATCATCATCTCTTATGCAAACGACGGATCAACAGTATGGACCGTGGTTTGATCCACGGTCTGTAGATCCTCCTCCGTAGCTCCACACTTAGAATCTTCAAAATGAGGTACTGGAACCCCTTTTCTGAATCATTTGATGGAGCAACAATACGGTCTGTAAATCAATCTCTGGTCCATTGATTGCAACCGTGGTTCCACACATGGTCAAGAATTCCCTGATCTCCTATATTTCCTTGCCTGCCCATCTATGACACCCATCTACGGAGCGTGAATGGACCTACGGTCCGTGGATCACCTCCGTAGGTGCCCTTTTCTGCACATCCTTCAGCTGTGTCTCTCATTTTCCACGTCTGAACATATTACCTGCAAACATGATAAAAATACATAAAAATCAACAAAAAATTTACCTAGACACATACAACTCTTAAAAGAAATGTATTAAAAATACCGTAAACTCACAGTATATCAATACCCTCAACTTAAATACCAAGGTACCAACTTTTTGACAATGTAACTAGTGCCCTTACTTCAAACGAAATCCCTTTTTCACACAATGATTATGATTTTGAGTACAAGGGTTCATTCAACACTCACACTCAGAAGTAACTTCAAGTACAGTTAGTGCTTAATACTATAGGCTTGCCCTTATTTTCACTGCTTAGACTCTCCAAACTAGTTTCTAGGATCACTATAAGACTTTCTTGGCTTGTAACGTAGGCTCAGGGTCAGGTGTGGTACATTTGGGTACTCTTTAGTGACTTTCTGCACTCCTTGACATTACATTAGGCTTTCTACCTCTTGCACTATTTTATTTTTGACATCCTACCATTTTTCTTCTTTCCCTTGATTTTTTTCAACCATGGATGTGGCTTTCGATTTTGTAGCTCTTTATTTTTCCCTTTCTTCTTTTTCTTGCATTTTATCCTTTTCTTTAGCTTTGAACACTTTTTTTTACTTTCTTTTGCACAAAACCACATCCTCTCCTCTCTTTTCCTCTATTTTTTTCTCTTTTTCAACACCAAACTCTTTTCATACCCATTTTTATTTCGGTTTCCTCTTTCATAGCCACCCTCAACCTATGGATTTTCCATTGGCTGCGGTGCACAGTACCCGACGTCGGATCAGGGTCAAGATTGAGGTCACTTTTTACGTTAGCCACCCTCAACTGAGGCTTTTGGCCTAAGTCGAGGTGCACTTGTCCAAGGAGGGACCGGGGCCAACACAGTAGATTATGGGACGGTGAGTTAGGGGTTTAGAAAGAAATGGTCTAATTTAGGCTCAAAGCATTTGGATAAAAGAGAGCATTAATTTCATTTGGTTGGATTATATTTAGGTAATTTGTGGACTTATCAGAACAAGAGCCTATGATCACTTCCTAGCCTCTAGAGTAGATTGTCTTAGCAGGACTAACCGGGCAAGTTCTAGATTGGCACAAAAATTGTTTGAACAATCAACTATTCTCACACACTCTTGACACATAGTTTCATTATCAGATTATCAGATTACCCTATTCAAGTTTTAGCTTAAGTCATGACATCAAGTTGGTTCATTATCATGTCATACTCAGAGCCAACACATTCAACTCATTCTAGTCTAAAGATTTTAGCACATATCACTTTTGGACGGGTAACATTTTTACAAAAAGCTTTTGCCATCATGCTTCATTCTTTCTCATGCTTCTACCCATACAATCCTAACACATGCCGGTTCAACAAAAATTAAGCAGTCTCTTGCGGGGAAAGACCACAAGCAAGAAAACCCCAAGAGAGGATTATGAGTTGGGTTACTCAGACTTCACCCTATCACTCACGATCCATTCACCCCACCCCCAACAAAAATAGGTGCAATTGTCCCCAATGCACACATAAACAGTAAAAAGTAATGGATTGGGTAAAGCAAACCTGTGGCGCATAGCGCTGAAGACTTATCATCAAGCTGGTGGGTCCGGTTTCCCGGAGCCCGCTAGAACAATACTTAGGTCACCCTCATAGTGCCCACATCACCAATCACAGCACCCTCAGTAGTGCTATCCATCACTCGTACCGCACCATCAGTGGTGCTCACATCCTCTCGCACAGCATCAACGGCCTCAGTAATGGGAGTGGAACTCGAGGCCCCAAAGGCACTCTCATGAACCTTCTACCGGTGAAATTTATCATCCACAATGGAGGCCCTCCTAACTTGCTCATTCTGTTGGCGTTCCCGCTTCATAGCTCGGGCATCCTCAATAGTGTCAGAAATGTGACTAGAACGGTGCCTCTTCCCTCAGGCATGGGTAGGCTCAGGTTGTACTATGTCCTCGCTAAATAAAGCACCAAGCACTGTATCACCTGCTAACACATCCTAGGAAGACTCTGGATCATCTGTGGGTGTGACCATGATGGGATCAAGGTTGGCCCGGAGATGGTCTAACTCGGTCTAGAAAGAGGACAGATCTGTAGTAGGGGTTGGTCGATCGAGGACTCGCAACTCGAAGGAATTCAAGCGCATATGAACGGCCTGGACCTTCTGGTCCATCATGATCGCCATCCTCCGCTCCATTCTAGCCTCAGACTCTGCAATGGAATTCTACATCCAAGGCTTCACATGGTGAAGCAGTGTGGCCATGTGCGCCCCCAATTTTTGAACTCGAGCTAACGGCACAACAGGACTCCAGAAGGTGGGGTGGCTCTAGATGAACTGGGGGCCTGACTAGCGGCCTACAAAAAGTAGGTCAGGGCATCATCAGCGTGGGTTGGAGAGGCAGGCTCATCGCCCTGCATCTGCTCCACAGCATCTACTAAATCAATACCCAATGGCAATCGATCGGTGGCCCTCTACGTGGTACTGCGACATTTGCCTCGTCCCGAATCAGGCCAATATCTAGGGTCTCCATTGCATGTATCAATTTGTCACAATGCCAGATCGGCACTCCAGAGTCCCTGCATAGCTGAAAAATGAGGCACGAAAAAGGGTAAGTAGTGGAGGTCTTAAACGCCCTCTCATGAATCTCTGCCAGCAGCATACGGGCGAAGTCAATCTCGAACTCAGCTACTAATGGTGCCACCATCACTGCACTGTTCCATGTAAGTACATTATCGGCCTTTGTGGGCGACACTATGTTCCGCACCAGCAACCAAAACAACTTGGCCACCAAATTCAAGGTTGCCTTCCAAATACCCAAACGTGGTGAGCTAACCCACTCTACTTGCTCTCCATCCGCACCTATGAGCCTGGCCAACCACAGTAAGACAGCCTCCCTCTGTTCGGCATTACGCGTGAAAGCTCCACTCCTCACAATATCCCATATGTAGTCAAATTCAGCCGTGTTGAGTGCCCAAGTGTGATCAGGGCCAGGGCCGTAGAGGTATCGGCTGATGGTGGTATGTGATATGGCCACTGGAAAGCCTTGAACCATAGTAGAAATGAGAGGGTCCAGGGATATGCGCTTGGACCTCTTGTCGATCGAACCTCAGAGAGTGGCAGCTTAGGAGGCATAGAACTCCCACACAATCTTCTCGCTATAAGTCCCAGGGTCTCGAACCATCCAATCACACTTGTAAAGATGAAAAAATTGGTGGATGTCGGGAATAGTGTGTAAGCTCCCTGTGAGGACTCTACTCTCTTCAGTAATAAGCCGAGCAATATTCTCTTTCTCATTCCGCATTCTGGCATCCCGGTAGATTTTCAATTGCCCCTCAACACACCATTTGTTTGGCTCCTCGACCACCGGATCATACTCGTAGTTTCGTGGCACTAGGACTTCTCCCGAACTAGTGGCCTTGTCAGATAAGGAAGCTTTGTCATGTGAACCTGAGCCTGTGGAGGATCCAGAACCGGAGTCGAAAGCATGGGCGGGTTTAGAACTGAAAGCAGTGGCAAACTCTGAGCCAGAAGTAAAACCAGCCTTAGAACCGGAAGCAGAACCAGCCGGTGACCCGAGCAATCTGTTCTCCTCATCATACTGGGAGACAGTGACTACGTCGGTGACCACCTACCGAGATGTATTCCGGGTAGCCCGAGGTGTAATAGGAGATGTCCTCGTGGCCGGTGGAACATATGCTGGATCCTTTTCCGCGTCTGGGTCTTCATCAATCAGCCTAAAAGTAGGTTCCACAGAATTTGATTTACCCCTTTTGGAGTAGGTCACTTGCTTTTTAGGCGCCATGGTACATGCGGATGTCTAATTAGTACCAAAAGATACTCATAACACACTTGAAAATATTTTAGAACTAAGAACGAACAAAAATGAAAAACAGAAAAAATGTCAGACAATGGCTTCAGTGGCCACCTACGGTGGGCATCTACGGTCCATGGATCCCCACCGTAGATTAGGGGTCCCAACAAGTTGGACTCTAATTGGAACCACGAATGTGCAGAATGGTCTATAGACTGATCTACGGACCGTAGTCCACTTCCATGGTTCCATACCTAGCATATTTTGTGGTGTGTAGATGTAGCGACCCTAAAAATTGATAGGTGAAACTAGAGTCTAATGTATGAATCTTAAAAGTTTAATCATAAATGGGAGTTATGAAATTTTCCAAAAATTTGACTTAGTATAAGTTCAAGAGAGGGTTCAAGGAAGGCGAAAGGCATCACTGCCCTTCGAAGCTCCCTTGAACTTTGCCTTAGCCAGATGGTAGACCATTCCAAGGCCCTTAGAAGCTCCCTTGGTAATTGCCTTAGTTTTATTTGGGCAATCCAAGGGAGGCAAAAAAGGGGTAATTTTGTAATTTCCTTTTTGGTCTAAATTAAATGGGTATAACCTATATTATTTTTTTATATAATTATAAATATATATATAGATATATATATATGATATAAGTAGGTCATTTAAATACTCCCATGGATATGCCTTAGCTTTAAAAACCAAAGGCAAAGTCCAAGGGAGGGTCCAAGGCTAGTGGATCGGACTTTGCCTTAGTTTTATTTGGTAAGTCCATGTGGGCAAGGGGCATTTTCGTAAATATTATTTTTAAGTTAATTAAGAAGTGGGTATATTTTATATTATTTCTAAATAACTATATAAGGTATTAAAACATTTAAAGGGTATTTTTGAATTCATTCTTCAAATTAAAACTCCCAAAGACCTTCTCTCTCTAAAGTTCTCTCAAGTTCAAGGAAGAAGAAGGTGGAGAGCTGGGGTTTCAAATTGAGGGTTCCTTCTACCAAATTTCGTTGGGAATTCATCAATTGAGGTATGGTGGCTCTTGATCTAGGACTCCTCTTCATCCTAGAGTCAATTTCAAAGGATTTTACAATGTTTTCAAAAAATGACTAAAAGCTTGTTTTTCAATTCTATCAAGGGTTCTTGCATGAAAATGATTTGAAACGTTAGGATATGGATTAATTTATGTTTGTTTGTGGTTTTTGAAGTAAATACTCCATGAACCCTTGTCTTCTACAAAACCCTAAAATTTGCTATGAAGTGGGTCTATTTCTATAAATTCAAAGTTGATGGAATTATGTGTAAAGTGAATTGTATTGATATCTCTTGTGTTGTTTAATATTTATTTATGATTAATTGTTGATAATGGGTGAATTAAGGGTGGCAAGACTTATGGGTGAAGTATTGGTGATTGCTTGGATTTTGGTGATTTTGGCTATGGCTTTGGATTATGGTAAGAAAGCTTGAACTCTCTTTATTGAATTGATTGTTGCTGGTAGGTTGAATCCACCTTTGGTGGAAGTGTTATATCTTATTCTTGTGTGGTATTATTGTGAATTGTAGCCATGAAGGCATTGGTGAAGTTGTTGTATAATGTTGGAATATTGTATTATTGTGAATTAAGGCCATGAAGGGCATTATATGAGTGTTATTATATTGTTGTATTATTATACACATATGAGGCTATATGTAAAGTCCTAAATGAAGCTATATGTAAATTTTGTGTGAATCTATAATGTGAAGATGTTCTAATGGTACTAATGTGATATTGTATAAAGTGTTATTATGCTAATGTGAAAGCATGTTTCTCTTGAAATGGTGATATGTGGTGATGATGGACTATGATGAGTCTTTATAAGATGATGTTGTATCTCATATGCTAGACTTGAGTATCTTGTCTTGTGTTATGAAAGCTTGATTATATATATGAATGTTTGGTTGGGCTATGACTTAGTAATGGAGCTCTTCCAATAAATGCTAAAAGAGGAATTCTAGGCCAAGACTTGAATTGGTAGACTTAAGCATAGTGCCTTTTTCATGAGTCTAGCTTTCCTAAGTAAATGTATAACCTTGAAGGATGGGCCTTAGGGTGATGTTCCCTTCTTGAGTGAAATGATAGACTTAGA
>JAJOOO010002149.1:0-40033 GCA_029582685.1 Solanum piurae
AATAATCATAAATATTTTCAGTTGTTAATTTATTGTGAATTCTAGAAATTTTGACGTTATTTTCAAATAGTACATGTTACTTCTTCTATTCCAATTAGACAACCAAATTTCTTATATGATTTAAAAATATTTTAATTGCTAATTATTGTGATTTATAGCATCTTTTATGTAACTTTTAATAATATATAATTTGTTCAAATTCATATGACAATGATAAAATTTCAAGAGTCAATGAAATAAAAATTTAATTTTTTAAAAAAGTTGTACCTCTAATATATTTTGTAGCTAAAATATACTCTCTCCGTTCACTTGTATTTGTCATGTTGCGCTTTTTGAAAGTTCATTTGACTAATTTTTAAAGTTAAATTAGATTGTATTAATTTGAAATTTTAAACAAAAAAATTAAATATGCAAAATCTATACAAAAAGTACTATAAATTGTAATGTTTTGCATATCAATATGATGAAAAAACACATTGTAAAATATTAGTTAAAATTCTTATAGTTTGACTCTAAAAAGGAAATCATAACAATTAAAAGTGGATAGAGAGAGTAATAAATAGGTAATTAAATTTCAAGAAGTTTAAAATAAAAGGTTGAAAAAAAGAATTAGATAGACAACATATATTGAAAATTGAAAACACTATCTAAGCACATATCATCCAACACTTGTCATGTGCTAAGTAGTAGATTATTGCCACTTATATATAAGTAGTAGAAGTAGATATATAGTACATTTTATTTTTTAGATTATTTATTTATAAAATTACGTTGAGTATGTTATTAATGTTGTTGTTATTCCTTTAATTTTACTTGTATATATACAAAAAGAAAAAAAGAAAAAAAGGGGCAGCAATGCTAATTGTGGATTCGAAAGAATTTGATAGTGTTAACCCAAACCTATTATTTATGTTAAGAAATTTAATTAATGTGTATAAAGGATCTATTTAAAACCCAATAATTAAATAAAAAGAATTGTGGTTAAAGAACTTATAAACCAGTTTTTTTTTTTACTTTACCTCTAGTTAAATTTGAACGGGTGAATACTAAGCAACTCATTTTTCATTATTTGGCCCAAAGATTACTTGAACTAAGAACTAAGTCAAAAATAAGTTAAATAATAGGCCATAATATCCCAACCCGACCAACTTTTATCTACTTTAAATTTCATTGTTTGTTTTCTTTATCGTTTGTTTAATTATCTAAAAATATAGTATGTTGAATCAAGCGAATCAATATGAATTAGGTTAATAAATGGACAGGTCATTAGTCTACCCAAATTTATTCAAATTAAATGAGACATATATTTTCATAAACTAATTTTACCGTCCTTAATAATCTATCTATATATATTAGGAGAAGAAAAAGTGTCACATGTCAGCACCACAAAATTTCTTATGAAAAATAAAATTTTAAAATGTTTTGAAAAAAAAAACTACAAGTACGGTTTTTTTTTCAAAATAGTTACCACACTTTTTACATTTTAAAAAGTCAAATAAAAAATAGAAAAAGATAAAAAAAAAGAAATTAAAAAAGGACAGTTGAAACCAATTGTCCCGTTTTCTTCCACTTTTTTTAAATTTAAAAAATGCAGTTTTTTTTTTTACATAAGATAAGAGTCTGCAATTTTGAAAAGAAAGTTACTTTTCAAAAATAAAATAAAATTGAATTTCAAAAAATAACCAACCTTATCATTATAAAACACCATCTTAAAGACTGTATTTTTGTGTTGTAGATTTATGGAAGCAATTTTATTTCTCAATAAATCTACAATACAAAAATTACTTTCTGAATTTCCAAAATTATATTCAAAATCAACCTAAAACTCATGACAATGATGATGCTAAGACCCGCTGAATTCCTTCCATGTAGTAAGTTTTGTTTGTTTCTTCAAATCAAAATACGGAATAATAATTTCAATTTTGAAAAACATTATCGATTAATATTTTTGACACAATTTAAATATCTAGCAAACATCTCAACATATATGATTGGTAAGATTTTTCACTATATTATGTTCGTATATGTATCTTTTTTTCTTTTCGTCTTTTCAAGTTCAATTGCGTAGAGTAATAAAAAATAAACGGAATGAACAAAAAGAAAAATGTGATTTGCCAGAAATCGGCTATACTAAAGGTGTCAATCTTTTCTAAAAAATATTGCATGTAAGAGATTTTTTATTTTTTATTTTTTATTTGTAAATTGCAGGTAACAGATAAGAATTTTATCAATATTTGTTTATATCTATAACTTTGAAATTCATATTATTTTTTTGCTTCTATTAAGAATTGGCTAATGTTTAAGTTTTTTTTGGAGTCTTATTTTAATTTTTATTAGTTAATAGTTAATAATGCTTCTATTAAGATTATTTTGCAGGGACTTAGAAACTATGAAAACAAAGCAAAGTATTGTATTTACATATAAGAATTAAGTCTTCTTTTCTTCTGTCTTAAAATTATAAACTTTACCAAAAGTTATGTTCTCTTATGAAGAGTACAATTATCATGATTACTCAATTTTCACATTCAAGCGCTTGATTGGTTGTCATCGTGTTTTTTATTTTTACGTTCAAGAATTTTATTGTGATCATGTTCTTTATATGTTTTACAATGTTCATACTATAATTTTATAAAATTTAATTTTTTTCTACTATAAAATATAAAACTATAAGGAATTTTATTATTAAAATTGTACAAATATTCTTTGATTGTAAAAATCGGAGAAGCCATGAAAAGAAAGAGGAAAATGGTTACATAATATTTTTAAAATGTTGATGTTGTATATTGTTGAAATTGTGATGATTTAAATTATAAGATCAGAGGAAAAAAAATATTCAAATTGTTATTGGAAGCATTTGTTAATCAAATAGATTTTAATCATTATTAGAGGTTCTTATATAAATAAAAAAATCAATTTTACCAAATTGAGAAAGTAAAATACAATATGAATTTAAATTAAATTGTGCTAAACAAATTTAACATAGAATAATAACTATATGCATTTACCAAAAAATATCAATATTTATTAGGAAGTGTTTATTGGAGTTAGAGTTCATACATTACATTGCAACCATTTAAGAATAATATATTTAATTAAAAATATAATAAAGATGCAATAAAATGTTTAAAAAGTCCATGCAGCTTAGTCAGTGCAGGTTCAATTCCTGCTGACTTTTTTGTGACAATAATTTGTTTTAAATATATTTTAAATTATTTTAAATAAAAGACAAAATTTAAAGTTTCAATAACATGCTTACATTATGATATTCAAGTGATTTTTTTTGTTGTATTCTTAGTCTTATGATAGGACTTTTCTTAATTCTATTTTATTTAAATTTAACTATTAAATTTTCTTATATCTTTATTATTCTAACAAGAGGATAATATGGATAGGGTGGTAGTATTTATCCTTTTAAATAATTTTAATAAATAAATAAATTAAATAATGATAAAAGATAATTATTGTCAAATTTAGACAATGAACTAAGTTTATATATTGATTTATTTATATAAATGTTCTATTATAACACATTAAAATGCTAAATGTTAACATTCTCAAATAAATCTTATAATATTATCTTATAATAAGTTAAAATTTTAAATTCTCAATCAATTAATATTTATGATTACATTTATCAACTAACCGCGCAACGCGCGGGCACATATACTAGTGGTTAATAATGAGATTCAAAATCAAGAAAGATCATGGTTATCACTTATTTTTTTCTCTTGTTCTTCCAAATGAACAAGCAAATTATTAGGAACAAGAAAGAAAAATAGAACCAAAGTTTAAAAAAGTACTCCACTAACACTATTTTTACATTGTAAATTTCTCAAATCATAATCAAAGGGTTCCAATAAATCAACCCTTTTTTTTTTCCTCTACATAAATTTGTATGTGTGAAATATCAGAACCACCTAAGTCCAAAACTACCACACATCCAAAAAAAAAAAAAACATAAAAATCAACAAATTATAAACTCTTGAAAATTAATTAACTTGAAACTTCATCCAAGAGCTTATATCTTCTTACCCTATTTTTAAATACCTTTCTTGTGATCCCTCTATTTGACATTTCTTCTGATTTTGTCCTCCTTATTTTTTCTTCAATATTTACCTCATCAATTATGACCCTTTTTCTAGCAGCCAATAAAGGAGACTTTTGTAATTTGATGGGATTTTTGTTGATAAGTTCAACCTTCAAATTACAATTAGAACCCTTTATTTTCCCCTTTGGACTTGTTCTTCCAATAAAACCATTATTTTTATTCCTAATGATCAATTTTTTCTTCAACTTTGGACCATCTTGAATAATATTATGATCACTTGTAGTATTTTTACATGATGATGAAGAATTTGATGAATTTTGTGTTTTTTCTCCAGAAACATCTTTTGGACTCAAGCACCAATTGCAAATTTTATAAGACTCCGCTTTTGGATACAAATTGCTACAATATCTGCAAAAAAAAAAGGGCCTTTTAATCACTATATTTTCAAGAAAATAAACTAAAAGTAGCAAAATTAAATTATGTTATGATCAATTTAAACCACCCCATAGTATACAATACATTAATAAATGTCAACTATTAAACAACTTATTAGAAATACAAAACAGCTATTCAGAAATGTCACGAAATTTCTAGCTCTTCGAAAGGGAAACAAATAAATTAAATAGCATAATTAGGAGAGAAGAATTTTTATTTTTATTTTGGGAAAAGATTTGAAAGGGGTACCTGTGTTGAGATCTAAATTGGCAAATTTTGCATTTGAAAAGCTCAGAAGATAAACCATAATCTCCACACATGCAACACTCAACGGCTCCTCCTACTCTGTTGATTGTCATATTTGTGTATCATTTCTCTTATTAAACTATGGACTAAAAATTCTTCCCCTAAGGGATTTTAATTATGTATGTAATAATATGCACAAATATATGTATATATATAGATGTATATGTATGCGTGTGTTTGAGGGTGTAGGGGATGGGAGTGGGGGGTGGGGTCTTGAAGGGGATTGTCTGCCACACAAGAAAAGAAAAAGATAGTACCATAATAGAAGGGTAAAGTTTTTTATCTTTTTTGCCCCACCTCTTTATTAATAGCACATTTGATTCTTTAGTTATTTATAAATTTTAATTTTAGTCTGTGTGTCACGTAAAAAAATGTTACAGCAAAGTTGTTAGCCTAAAGAGTAAAGGTTAATCCGTAACATCACTGTGTAGGAATGAAGTTCGAGTTGATAAACAGGAGAAGGTCACAATACATCTTTTATCGCTATTCTCCCTGGACTTAATAAGCAAATTTAACGATGAATTAATTAAAATATATAATTTTGATTCATTTTTTCACAAATTTACCGGAATTATATTAACCATTCAACTATTACTTATCATGTATACTTAAGGGCAATATAACTCCCGTTTGGATATAGATTTTGAAGTTGAGGTTTTGAAATTTTGAAATTGTGTTTGGTAATGTTTTTAATTTGGAAAAATGAAGTTTGTGAGTGAAAGTTTCAAGGACTTGAAAATGTTTTAAAATCAAGACGATTTTTCAAAATCTACTTCAAAAATTTATGATCAAACGCTAGCATCGTCTTAAAAATAGCCCAAATAATATTTTTCCTGTACAAAGTATCTAAAACCAAACATTTCGGATAATTAAAGGTTAAATATATTGAATCAAAGTATACGATGATCAAAATAAAAATTTATCGATATCTAGGGACCAATTAGACTATTATAATTTCTTGTTTTCTTTCTTAGAATTGCGTATGAACGTTATAAATGAATCATCATATCATTTTCAAGGGTCCCGTGAGTGACAAGTATGTATTTAATTTAATTTATTGTAATTAGTCAATTAGTTGCTAAAATGGAACTGTGGGGCACGTAGCTCTTTTTTATTTTATTTTGTTTATTTGGTTAGAATTTAAAGTTTATTTGAGCGGACAATCTTTCATTGTTCACTCGTTTTCATTTTTAAATTAATTAAGACGACTTGACTAAGAAATAAAAAGAGAAGTATAGAAGTCTATGATAAATAAAGTTGATTTGACATGTATCATATGATAATTATTTTTTAGAAAAACTAATTACTAGTTGATAACCAAGATTAAATTATGCTAATTGTGTGGTAAATTATTTAGGTTTGCCGGACATGATTAATGCAGAGATTAGCAATTTGAGGAAAAGGTAGTCTTTGTTTTGCTTCTTTTCTCCATTCTTTAGGCCTTAAGTGGTGGAGAAAAAAAGTTCCTTTTAGTCCATTTATTATAGTTTTAATTTTAAGTATGAATAATTTACTCCTCCAAAGAGTAATTATATTGTAATTAACTCATATATGTTGTATGCATACATACTACATATCTTTAGTTTAATTAAGACACCTAGATTCAAAAATCTTCTTTTTTTTCTTAAACTTCGTAGTGCGCATCAACTATGAAGTTAAAACCAGAAAAACAATTTGACAGAGATAGAGTAATTGTTCCCTTAGAAGATTTTGGGAGGTATGAGAGAAAAAAATGAAGAATTTCTAAAATAAATAAAGAATCTTTCAATTTTTTTCTAACGGGATATTTTCTTCTGAACGTGAAAGTTTTGATTAACTAATGTTTTGATTCATACAAAATAGTCGATCTAACCATCACTCTCTTTTGGCTGTTAAAAAGTCTTGGATGACTTCTTCAGCACGGCAAAAATGGAATGCTTTAGCGTATACTCAATTCTAATGAAGTGTATTTACTATAAGTTGATACACTTTCCTAAAAGATATCATATTTTGAGTTAGTGGATCGTGGAGTGTGGTAAATTCCGTATTAAAGACGTGTTCTTAATTCAACAAATTTCTTCTTTTTTTCAACTCTTAATGACATAGAATAAACAAAAGGGTTATGGGTGACAGAAATAGGGACAGATTTAAGATTTAAATTTGATGAGTTTAATTTTCACCATACTTTATTACTTAACTTTTATAAGTTCAAAATTATAAATAATTTTTACACGTAACTAATACAATATAGTTTATCGAATATATGAGTTCAATTGAATTCATTAAATTGTGTTTCATCCGCCTCGAAGTGAGAACGAATAGAAGGAGGAGGATTCTTTGGTGACATAGCAAGACAATAAGTGGCCCACACGTAGAAAACAAAGAAAAAATGACAACGTAATTTCAAAATTCTTAACCAAATTAATCCTATATTACAACAACGATAATCTTGTCATTTTATGCCAATATTTTGATATCGTTGTACCTAAACCGAAGATCTATCAAAATTTTATATTTCTATCTTTTTAAGGTATAAACAAAACTGTACACACACCATCAGACTCCATTATTATATAACGTTTAATACCAAATTTAGAAAATTGATTGATCTTATTGTCGGACTAATTTCATTTGATTTATGGAATCCGATGTGCTTTCTACGTAAGTCCAAGATTAGTAAGTTTGTATTTGATTTATGGAATCTTATGTAATCAAATTAGTCTCGCTAATCACTATCAGTGTGGTCATCACGTATGAAAATAATTTATTCACAGTACCATATAACTTGACAATTTAACAATCATTTCCTTAAATAAACAAAACCACTTCCTTATCCAAACAACCAAACCATAATAATTTTCTTCTTTTTTTTCCCCTTCAAATTTTTAGTTCATCTTTTTCTTATCTTTAATAGAAGTCAGGTTCACCAAATTGTTCACAACATTAAATTCTTACAAATATTCAAGTTTATATTCTTTTGACAAATTAGACTTTCCCCTTGTCCTTCTGTTTAGATTTTTTTCCCATCACCTTTTTGTTTTAGGTTTGAACTGAACTGAAACAAAATCAGTCGATAAAGTCATTTTGTTCTTTTAGTTTCTAAGATTCAGAACCTAAAAACAAACCCTCAAAAATAATTCGAAATAATTTTGCGAGTGATTTATGTACAAACGTCATTTATTGATTGTGAAGCAAATATTGGAAACGTACAAGTTTTACCAGGAAATAATTGTACATCAATGTCCTAATTGTCCCAAGGAAATAAGTCATAAGTATAACAGACTATTAGCAGACATTCTCACCAACATTAAACAGTTGAAGCCAACGGCACTGCAAATCATTAACCTAAGCCTCCATCTATCAAATGTGAGGATGATGCACCGTTTTTACCTTAAATTTATTTACTATATTACATAAGAGACCGGTACATATATATTTACAGAAACCTCGCAGGAAGAGAGGACAGTTGAGAAGAATTAGGATATGATACAGTAAAACTAAAATGTAAATTACAACTTGACAAATTTTCAGCTGGTCTGGGATCCAAAATTTTCAATAGACTTCGATAACTATACGTGACACACTTTTCCTCTGTCCCAAACCAGCTTATCCAACAGATGAACTTCATATCCAGGCATCTGTAGTAAAACACAAATGTAAATACAAAACAAGCCATACTGTCGTGCCACCACATTCCAGAAACTAAAGCAACCCGGTCAAATGCAGAGAAGCTTTAACAATAACAAATGGTTCAATAAACAACTCTAAGCGCAGGTACAACATTTCTATGACACTCTTCGACATCCTCTCCATTATTACCAACAAAATGGAAGACCTTGTTTGGAAATAATTGAATGAACAAGAGTGGTTCATAGGATAGTAATTTTATAGTCACCAGTGTATACTGCCATGTATCAAATTCAACTCTAAACCCCTACGACCCAGGAGTAAAATCGTTGCTAAGCCATCTACTAGGTCATCTATAAATGACGCATAAGCATGAAATTTGCATCACTTAATTTAATACATACTGATGAAGAGTGTCCTATGAACCGCAAAAACTGTGTTACGAAGTGAGCACAATTACTATGTCCCTGTTTACACCGGAAAAGACCAAACAAGAATAATAGTATTTAGCATTACAAACTACTCTTGATCTATATTAGTTTTGCATTAATGAGCGTCTTCAAATTGCCACACTTTTGACCCATTGAGCTTACTAATCTGAAGACAAATGAGACATTGTAACCATACGTATCTTCTCCCAGCTTAGCCTTGTGAACAAGATAGGATTTACTAGGTTATATTTTTCCTGCAAAATTTAACTTCAACATCTCTTTGGAACATTTAGCCTAGTGATTGAACATTGGTCAAAGTCTCTAGTGATAGGTGAGAAAAATCAGGTAGTCCATGTAGTGCCTTTTTCTTTTCTTTTCCCGCCCGCAGGAGAGAGCATTTTGGGGGCGCAAGTCTTCGTTCCTTTGGGGTCGGTTCTTAGGGCGCATAAGAATATTAAAAAATAAGGTGTATTAGTAATGCCGGGATTAATGCTGGAATTAGTTAGGATGAAAATATTTCTTATCCAGTGTTTGGTTTGATGTATTACAAATAACACGTATTGCATGATTTCAAACAACTATTGTTTGTTTACAAAAATACCCCCCATATTCTTAAGCATTGTATACTTTTGAGTGACTTCAAGGCAGTTCTGTTTTTAACCATGCTATCCATAAATTAGGAATCCTAGTATTTCTGATGCTATGGTTTGCTATGTATAATATTAGTACTAAATAGGGGGTATAACTCAGTTTTACATAGGTTGAAAACACTTCGAAACAAGGGATTAAAATACCAGATCTAATGCCAATATTTTATCTAATACGTCCTACCAAACCACCCCTTTGATCTTGACAAATAATTATATAACTGCTTCGCCCCAATCCCAAGCTAATCCAAGGTCAGCTATATGAGCTTCAAAATCCATTTTGCTCAGATATGGACCCATTTCATTACAATATTCAAACGTAAAGAACTACTCACAAATAATGTTTAACCATTCCTGTTACAATCAGTCAGGATGAGCATATATGTGATATGTCCGTCCAACTCAACTGCAGTAGTAGTCATATAAATCACTTTCTAGCCTTATTGACGAAACCTTATCAGAATAAAATTGCTAGTAAGTAGAGGAACTATGACTTGTTACATATTGGTATGCTTTTCCTCAAACAAGAAGTTGTCAAAAAAGTAGTGGTGCTAGAGTTTGTAGGTACTCGGGAGAAGGTCATTGAAAAGCTCACACATCAATATAAGTCTCAGTGGAAGTTACAGGTATATCAACTAAGCATTTTTCCTTTAAAAAAAATAAAAAATTACAAGGGTTAGATAAAAACGTGTCATACCAGAAGAGGACCATGTTAATATTCTCAGCTTTGTGTGCATTCAAATGGATGTAAGCTGCCTTCTGTAAACTCATGCATCCTAAATCGCTCCAAAAACTCAAAAGGCCTGCAGAGAACAATATGGATAGCTCGCAGTTGTCAATAACTAGAAGAAATAGTTTAAAATAGGAGAAATATCCATTTCGCATCTATCAGTCACCGTGAAAGTGTATTCTTCAGTCATTAGTTACATAAAATATCATCAAGATTTACATGGTTTATTATATTTCTTAAGATGCCTTACAACCAGAATGAAGCAAACGACTCCCGCCATTAAAGGAGCGGACACAGTGAGCTGTAATTGTAGAGAGATTGGAAGATCTGGCCAAAGAAGGTGATAGCCCTGTAGATACCTTCCCATGTTCAAACGGTACTGGAGGAAGACGGGTTTGAGCTTAACATAAAGTAGCTACTAACAGCAGAGAAGGAACAGGGGGCTTTGCACATAAAAGACAGATCATGAATAATGGTATCACCCCAAGAAGAAACTAAGCAGAGTCTGCTTCTCAATTCCCTATTAGAGTTTGATGGGTTTAGAATAGGAATTAATGTCTCAAAGCATCTGTAAAATTAATTTAGAGGAAAGATGATAAGCCTGTTAAGTCTTACAGGACAGCTTCACGAGTGCGGCACAATCTGCGTTGATTGCTTTCCATTGCATCCAACACATTGGAAGTCTCTGGTCCTGCAGCTCCACCAGCCACAAGGGAAGGGACAGAAGCAGTCGGAGTCCAAATCTGAAAGAGATACATGTATACTGATAAATAAATTTGTCATTACACATAGTGACAACTACTCCCAAGTACTTGTGACATTTCTCTAACCTTAATGGTGTTATCAATTCCACTGGTAGCCACAACGCAATCATATGGGTGGCACTGTACACAATTTACAACTGAACAGGGGTGAAGTCCGAGATGTTAGACAAGGTACGACAGGTTAAAGTAAAAGAATTATAACAAATTTATGAGAACCGAGAAAAATACCAGCTTCATCTCCATGAAGCATTTTTATCAATCTACCAGTTCGTTTCTCCCATATAAACCATCTGCCATCATCACTTCCACTAGCAATATATTCACCTGCACAATGATTTTTACAACATATCCACTGAAATCCTTATAATAAAAGGCAAGTGTGCATAACAAAGCCATTAATTTACAAGATGATCAGCACAGGAATAGAATGGATCAATCTTGACACATTTCAAATTTGAAACTGGCCCAGAAAACCTTCAAATTCAACTCACCATCAATATTGCTTGTAAAAATAGTAACCCTCTTTTCTTCCAGACCAGGCACAAGCACAACCCCCCACCCCGTACCCCACCACCAAAAAGAAGAAGAAGAAGAAGAAGGGAAGTTAACCAAGATGGTAAGAGAAAGAGTCTCTAGACAGATTAAAAGCACATGCGCTGCAGAATGGTGAGACGCCGGGACCAATAACCGAAGTGAACCAAGGATAAATATATAGTTTCAAACATGCAACAAAACAATAAATGCCTCAAACTTAACAAATAGGGTTGACTATACCAACAACATACCCCACAAGTGGGTTTGGAGAGTGTAGGATGTACGCAGACCTTATCCCTACCTTTGTGGGATAGAGAGGCTGTTTCAAAAAGGTTGACTACACCAATTATTCAATTTCAACACTCAATAGTTGGTGTTTTATGACAAAATATGTAAAATCTAACACTTGAGGCTCTCTCTATTTGCTACTGCTTTACAAATTACCAAGCAAACTAAAGAACTACCAGCAAACTTAAGATTCTCCACATTTACTACCCGCTTACAGAACTCAAAACAGAATAAAGAAACTACCTGCTTACAAAACTCAAAACAGAATAAAGAACTCCTCATAAACACTAACATAATATAATTAACATCACTAGAATTTGAAAAAGAGGAAGCTCATATTTTTGTTGGTGTTTTATGTGTAAGGGATTAAGTGAAGATGTTGATCATCTCCTTCATTGCCAGGTTGTTTCGAGCAGTGTTATGAAAGGCGCTCGCAAGGTGACTTCAAAAAGGCGTGCCATGGCGACAGAAAGGCGTAAGATGACGTGGTGTGGCGATGCAATAGGCATTGCCTTTTTATTTTTTTATTTTTTTTAAGGTCTGACTTAATAAATAAAAGCCAAAATTAGGTTTCTTTTGGGTATTTTTGCAAACTTGACCTTCGCAAGACGCTTCTCCTCTTCTCCTATTTCGCGATTGCTGCTCCTTCGTGGAGACTTCTTCTTCGCGAATCGCAATCGCGACTGCTGCTCCTTCTCAAGTACGAAATCTTATCTCTAGTTCTTCTCTTCTTCTCTTCTAGTTCTTCTTCTTCTCTACTCTCTAGTCTCTACTCTGTTTTTTTTTTGGTGGAACTACTCGATTTTATTTTTTTTTGGGTGGAACTACTCTGTTTTTCAGTATTTAGAGTTTGAGACTATGCTTGGTTCTGTACTTCTGTGGTATCACTGGGCTGGAATTTGCCTATATTTAAAAAAAAATATTTAATCCTTCTATAATTATTTCTTCCCTACTTAATTTAGTTTTATACTAATTAATATAGTATTTATTTGTCCATAAATAGTGAATTCAATGACGTCAGATGCTAACAAAAAGAGGGACATTGCTAATGAATGTTATTGTTATTGAGATTTTGGATATTTATATATGCAATTAAATAATTTATATTTTTTGTATTAATTGGCGCCTCAATTCAAAAAGGCGAGCGCCTCGCCGCGTGGCGAGGCAGGCCCTTGTCGCCTCTCGCTGTCCAAAACACTGGTTTCAAGGTTATGTGGGAAATTTCGATAATACTACTTTGGAATTTATTGGATGATGCCAGGCACTATGAACGAGGTATTGTTTAGTTGGAGATGTGGAAGGGGGAAGAGAAGGCACAGGTCTTGGAATATTCCACACTAGCACTTATGTGCATTGCTTGGAAAGAAATAAATAGGAGAGTTCTGAAGGAGTAGTTATGAATTTTTGTACCGTTGAGGAGTAGCCTCTTATGCTTATTTCTTATTTGTGTACCCATGAGATCCTCATAGGTATAGAAGATCAGGTATCGTTTATTTTTTGGTAGATTTTCTATCTTTTGGTATAGCTCATGTGTACGGGCTTTTGTTTTTCCCCAAACATATATACCTAAGATCTATTACTTCATCAAAAAACAAAAAATAACTACATTAACTTCACTAAGCCTCAACTCTCATCATCAATATGGATCTTTTGCGTTCTTTTGTTCTGTTTTTTTTAACAAAGTCTGTGGATTCTTGGAGATAAATCTTTTGAGACAAATTTCCTTTTACATGTTTAAAAGAATGACAAAAGTCCCACATTGGTGGTTAATGAGATGGGTGGACTCCTTATAAGGCTTGGGCAATCCTCCTCCCTTTGAGCTAGCTTTTGGGGTGTGAGTTAGGCCTAAAACCTAATTTAACATGGTATCAGAGCAGGCAAGGTCCTGAGATAGAATCTCACCGCCACCCAAATAAAAAAAAAAAAATTCCACGTGCTTGGCCCATGAAAAAAATCAAGCCCGCACGTGAGGGGGCGTGTTGAGAATATAATTAAATAATAAAAATGTGCTCTCTCTAACAGCTTTTCTCAACATGTATTAAGGTTTACCTGAGCACACTTTTATTATTTAATTATATTCTCAACAACATGTATTAAGGTTACCTGAGCACACTTTTATTATTTAATTATATTCTCAACAACATGTATTAAGGTTTACCTCATCCTCTTTTAACACCGGCAACCATCATAATATCACACATACAGACCAATTGATTTTGATGTTTACGTAGGTTTAATTTCTTACTTCAATAAATCTTTCTGAGAGATTAAAAGGGAGAAAGCAGGTGAAAGGCAGTTGTTCTACTCATCTATATTTTCAAGTATAATGACCAGATAATGTGTCAGCATAAACATGAACATGGAGACCATTAAGATGTTGAATACCTCGTTCACCAAGAAAGCTCGCCTGTTTGATGTCAGTGCCGACGTTGCAATGACCAACATATCTTTGCTTCATATCTATCACTGTTTCAGGCTGCAATACAATTTGAGAGAAACAAAAAAAGGACACTGTTTAAGCAAGGAAACAAACTTGATATTGAAAGACAAGATATACATGCATCTATATAACAAGGGGAAAGAAACTTCACTGAGAAAGACATGTTCAAGTTTTAATATTATGGCTTCCTGAACATTTTGACATCTTTTTTAACAGATGAAATCTATCACTGCCTACAATTCTGCAAATTATCAGTCAGTCAGGAAGATGAGCATTTTGACACTTTTTAACAAATGAAACTCGTTTCTCCCAAGAACAACTCCTGCAATTCAGTAAACAATTTGCAGGATGGTATGTCAAAGACAATTATTATGATCAATTGCAGGCATCTGATTATTTGTTTCACTTTTCACAGTTTAGCTAACCTTTTTTTTTTAAAAGAAGCAGCAGTTCCATCTCACCTTCTAACACCTATGATGACCTTTGAGATTTACATAAAATCTCTTAACTGTTGGTCAAGTGAGCTATACCACCGAGTTTAGAAGGCTGTGATTGGTCCAAAGGGCGGGTCACAGACGGATTTCTCGGTTATCAAAAAAAAAAAAAAAAAAAACTATATTCAGTTCCATATGAGAATGGGCAAATTATGTGAGCCATCTCTACGACATAAACAAGTGTTGGGACAGGGGATTCATCGGCAACAGAAATCAGCAAGTCACCACTCACAACTACTCAGACCAGCCACCAAGAGCAGCTTATATGCTTTGAGTCAGAATACAAATCCAAGTTTAAAAACAGATGCTGGGAAGAGACTCAAGATGATACTAGAATCTTTGGGTTAGATTAACTTTGTGGTAACAACGAAAAAGAGAGACTGATCAGGGGAAAATAACCTAACAGACGTTCGAGATATACAGATCTAAAATCATACGCAGAACCATAGTATCAGTCATGACCTCAATAGACAAAAAGCCTCACTAAAGTAGAAAGATGCACAAGTAGATCAAAGCAAGCACAACACCGAAAAAAGGATAGGGAAATGAAGATCTTTTCTGAACCCAGAGAATAAAAGGGAGACCAAACAACTTCACAGAACAGGAAAACAACATTCAAGCCAAACCTGGTAAGCTGTTTTCTCTTTTTGACTAGAGGCTGGCGAACCACATGAACCATTTGCCCGTCCAGTCTCCCCAGTGGAATCACCTCTCCTGTGGATTCTCAAGTTCAAACTTCCATGAAGGACACTAGGATCAACATCTCGTTCTTCATCACCAGACATTGATGTTTCAAAAGCCAATTCTAATTCATCATCATCATCAGAATCATCTCTTTCAGACCTGGGACCATCTTGCGATGCATCACTGTTTGCGTCTGAACGATACAGTATGTCACTTAGGGATAATACTCTTCCCGCCCGTGGATCAGACCTAGATTCTCCACCATTTGCCTTATTTATTTTGTCTGCTTCAGCTGTAAATCCAGGCATATTGTTGGTACAAATTAAAGCATGAATATGAATTAAAATTTTGTTCTGGGCAAGAACAAGCTCTAGTGAAATGAATTTACATCCTCAATAATTTTCATGCATAGAAATGCAAAGATCATTCTGGCGTTGAAACTATAATAAGAGTTCTGAAACCTTAATCGGGCACACAAGAACTAAATTGGCATCGAGGTGAAGGAAGCAGTGCTTCCAAACAGACCAAAAAACAATAGAGCATACAGGAAAACATAAAGATGGTCCTTATGGTGGCCACAAAAACAACATAATGAGTAAAATCCCATAAACTTGTGGTGCTCAGGGTCACCAATAGCTCATCAGCTAGTCATGGACAGAAAATACAAACAAGACTACAGAAGTATCTAGTCTCAACATTTATTACATTCCTCTGAAACCTCCTCTCTCTAAGCATGGCAAAAGGGAACTAAAAGATTTACAAAGTAAAATATATTCAGCGGTAGTCTAGTGTTCCAATAGGATTTTTTAGAGCTGGCACTGATACCAGCAGAACATTGTTTATTTTAGGCTAGAAAATACAATTGCAGGCCCAATGTAAGTTACTTACCTGCAGCAATTTTTTCTTTTATACTTTCCACCTTTAATGCAACTTCAGAATCAGATGGAGCCAAGGATTGTGCACCAATAGCAAACTCCAAAGCTTCTTTATGTTTACCTAACTGCAGACAATATTAGTGACAGCTTACAGAATCGAGAGATAAATGAAAATCAGACAAATAGTCTCAATCATTTTATGAATTGTCCTTGTCTAGATATATATTTTATGCACTTATAACTGCAAACACTACATAATTTTTTTGAATTGGATGTACTGCAAACACTACATAATTAGATCAAAGGTTATACAATATGGAGGATTCGTGCATATTAGAAAGCAAACCAAGGAAGACCATCGAAGATTCTTGGAAGACAGGAAGATATAAAGTGCTAGAAAGATCAATCGTAAAGTTTAACCAACATAACGAAAGCAAAAGTATCTAAACCATTTACAAGGCTTCCTAATAAGAGTGATTAGTAAATTTGACTTTTTCAATGTTATACCATGACTAAGAAGATAACTTAATCTAGAGAGAATCCAGAAACTTTTAATGATTTTGATACATTATATCATTGTACGACTAACACATGAATCGCCTTATATTTTGAGTACATCATAAATATGATGCACAATCACCTTGAATTTTCTCACGGACAATACTACTCCAACGGGAACTTTGGCAAAGATTAAACGCCAGAGAAGGAAGATCAAACCGGGCAAGAAAAACCATATGCTAAGAGGGCCACAACCAGAAAGGGAGTATGAGCGCAAAAACCCACTTGGTAATTGTCACTAATCTATCCAGCCTATGAACAAGAAATTTTAGCCACAAAGTTCTCACAAACACTGAATAACATACCTGTGAAAGAGCATCAGCGATCAAAATAAGAGGCCTAAAGGAGGATGAATTAAGCTTTCTAGCTCTATGACAGTCTCTTATAGCCATATGTGCATCATTTTTCCACTTCCTCTGGTAAAGGCCGGAAAATATTTTAAATTAGGTATACTATCCTTAAAGAACTGCCAATGTACAATCAGGAAATTGTCTGACTTCAGATACCTTCAGCAATATTGCTGCACGAGTGCATAAGCATTCGAAGGATAGAAGGGGACCAATCTCATCCCTGCAACCGTCTAAGACTTCATTACAAGCTTCTATCCCATAATAAAAGTTGGAGTCCTCTTTCAAAGACTTCAGTGCCATCTGAATCAATCTTTTGCATTTTTCTAGCTGGAGAAAGAAGGAAACAACGATGATTAAGATATGGCACTCTAAAGCAAGAGAAAGCAAAATGAAGTTTTTAACAAATTTTGACCAGGAGGCAGGGGATAATAGGAGGGGTAAAGAAGGAAGAATAACCTTGGCAGCTGGAATTCTTCTTGGTAAAGAACCATTTAAGAAGATTCCACTAACTGATGATTGTAATTCGATTCCATTGACCAAGGGAGCAAAATTCATCAGGTTTGACACATCTCCAGAGGTATATGAGATAGAACTTCCATGTGCTACAACAAATTAAAAGCTTCCTAGATCACAAGTCAATAACATAACCAGAGCTTCAAGTACGGTTTATCTTAAACTTTCAAGCACACAGAATGTAATATCACAGAAGGTAGCAGAGAATCAAGTTACTTTCAACTCAGTCAGTTTCAGATATCAAATGCAAGTGGACAAGGCTAAAAATTATTTGTCAATTAACCCTTGAATGACACCCAGAATAACTGGCATGAGTGCATGCTCATGCACAAACCGTTGCTCTTTGAAGTTTTTGTAAAAAATAAAAATAGATACTTACATGAATGTTGCACCAAGATGGTATCAAAATATGAGTACAGTGATCCCGAGGTCGGTGTACCATTTACCAAAAGAAAGACCACATTCAACAAACAATCAACAGAAAAAAAATATAATTAAGTTTGCTCTCCCTCAACGAGGTTGCCGCCTTGACAAGGATGATGAGCAACTTAAAGAGTATCTTACAGGGGTCACTCATATAAATTCAGGCTTACCATCACAAAGTGCTCTCTGCTCCCCACCCAAGTGCAGCACAAACGTAAAATAGCATCAATTACACATAAGATGACCCAGACATGTCACATGCTTATTTTATAATATTATACATCTTTTCTTCTTTCCCCCAAATTGCTCATCTTTTAAACTTGTTAAATTTTTAATTGAAGTTAGCTTCAGCAAGAGGAGAAAAGCACCAGAGGAACACAGTATAATAATTGACATATTGAATAAGTGAAATGTCTAACAAAATTCTTCAAGGTACTCAAACCCATTTATTTAGCTAATAATGACTAATTTGTACCCATCAATCTTGGATTCTCACCTTAGACAGTTTCATTTGGTTATGAAAGAAAAGCTTTATCCCTAGCATTAAGGCATATGTTACATTCATCACACATCTCAGGGATTTCAAAAACTGAAGACACAACCATATAGGGTAGCAGCGGAAACAGAATCAATAACAAAAGAATATATTATAAGAAAGAATATAACCAAAGGTACATACCAGCATTCACATCCATCAAGTACACATGTTCTCCACTATAGTTAAGCAAAACCTCTTCACCATCGGGACTAAATGCGACATGAGTCATATGCAAGTTGGAACGTCCCTGAGGAAAAAGAGAGAAAATTCAGCAGCTTCCCTTTCCGAAGCCACGTCATATGCCACAATCATGAAAAATAATTGCTCATTCTTGGTGACAAGCAGTGACCAGTCAATCAGAGCAAAGACTGATATGCTATACATATATATATATACACAGAACTATGCTCAATTGCTATTAAATGGATACAAAGTAATTTGCTTGGTAAGAAATTCTGCGGAAATAGATCTTCACTGATAGATCCAGACAAGTAGATGCACCAACTTTGTATGCTACTATGGTGTTCGAGCCATCTTGCACTCATCTAGATTATTCCATTGGCATGTGCTACCTCCCACCAGCACAGGTACCGGATAACTCTGTCCAGTGGCGTACGCAGAACTTTTAGTAAGCAGTGTCGATATTTACAGAAGAAAAGTTAGAACTTTAACTATCGAATTTTAAAGTAAGTTACATCCTTGTCTCATTGGCTTAGATTAGTTTTAAACCTTGAGTTCAATACTAACAAACCACATTTTATATATTTTGCAAAAGAAATGCGCAAAAGAAATGATTTTTATATATTTTGCAAAAGAAACGCTTAAGATGAGGTTTGAACCCCCAAGCTCAAGCACCCAAAGCGAACATAGAACCAACACGACATTAGGTTACTTCTGTAAATTAGTGTCATATTATTAAATATATAGCTTTACACATAGTATTAATATATATATTTAGTAAATTTTTCAGACGAAGTGGTGTCGCTTGACACCCCTTCGCTCAATGTGGGTCCACCCGACTCTGTCCACCCATTGCTTGGACAGTTGGGGAAGAAACCACCAAGTGTTTTGAACCCGAGACCTCATCTCACCCCACTTCATTTAACATTAGGTCGTACCCTTGAGTGCGGTGCATTGCACTTTACGTAGAGATATATTACCTTTTTTATATTTGCTTCATTCTATTCCTAAGGGAAGACTAGCCTGCATTGAAGTTCCCCCTTCCCCATTTTAATCATCTTTGATAGAGGACCTCGTCCCCCATTTGTAAGGAGGCGGCCCCCAAAAAAGAAAAAAGAACCACAACCATAATCAAATTTTAAGATGGTTGACAGCCAAAAAAAAAAAACGTGTCCATCAGAAGTGGATTACCTCTTTCAGATATCCACTTCAGATTAATCAAATTTTAATATAGTCAAGTTCTGCAGAATAAAGAATGTGATCCTATTCCAGACTCCCTCTCTCCAACCCCTCCCCCTTTTACTCCACAACCATAATCAAATTTTAAGATGGAAGACAGCAAAAAAAAAATGTGTCTATCAGAAGTGGATTACCTCCTCTTCAGATTAATCAAATTTTAATATAGTCAAGTTCTGCAGAATAAAGAATGTGATCCTATTCCGGACTCCCTCTCTCAAACCCCTCCCCATTTTACTCCCTCTACCAAAACAATGACAACAAAGAACTCATTGACAATAAAGCATGGAGAGGACTAAACTAGACAAGTTCTTTGCAAGAACTTCTCAATGATTTCTTGTTTTATGAAGTCAAGAGAAAAGGTCGCAAGGAGGACATCTTCAGTGCAAGCAGCTGTGCGTTTCAAGTGTGAGAATGAGGTGAGATGCACCCCATGATCTACTGAAACCACAGCACCTCTATGATAAAGAAATAATAGAACTTATAGCCAGTAAAACTATTAGCAGACTCTAAAGATAATGCAGAAACAGAGTCAAAACTAACACGATCAGAAAGATGCATTGGGCAGAAGTAGCTGACACAAGGTGGAGGTGGAAGATTTTTCTGACTCGAGGATAATGGAGGTAGCATTCTCCTATCATACAACCGAGCAAAAGCATCACTGCAAAAAATTAAATTCCAGATCAGAAACCGACAGTATCACCTGGAATATCCCCTTAGTGCAATAGACTAGTAAAAACAACTATACCTTCCACCAACAATAAGCAAATGAGGCCTCGTGGAGCTAATATCACACGACTTCAGAGAAAACAACTGTTTAGGAGGATCAGCTAATGATTTCCTAGCTCCACAGCGTAAGTCAAGCTGTCATCATGGACCAAACATATTGAAACGTGAACTTCTTAGATACATCACAGCTTAAGACAGTTCTAAACGTTCTTATCAATTTTCACTTGACTACAATAAAAGATCGAGCATTTAGAAACATAGACATCAACCACACGAGAAAAATTCAAAGTCTTCAAAAGGAGAAATTATGGTCATAGAATAAATGTTAAAACCAATACTCATCATATAAAACTTTCGAGTTGATACCTAAGCCTTCAGGTCAACCAAGAAAAAATTAGTAGAGCATATAACACAACAATTGCTTATGCCAAAATTGCAAAAAGGCATACTTAAAGCACGTTACGATGATGTCATAGAAAAAGGAAAAAACACAATTTTGATGAACAGTTTAAGTAGCTTATATGAGGCAACTAGTTAAACACTTCTTTCCCTATCAAAGAAACTGAAGCAATCGTAACTCGATCTTCTTATAGAAGAGATAGAAGACTTTTGGCCTTTCGAGGAAGCAGCAAATATATTAATCACAATGTAGAGTGAGTTGAGACTAACAAGTATATTACGGCATTCTTGACGAGAAGAACCAGCTGGGGGACAAGATGCACCCTCCCGAAGATCATGCTGTCTCACAGTCCCATCTTCACTAGCACTCCATACTACATGAGGATTCCCAACTTCAACCTATAGTCACAAAAATCAGCATATAATATGGAGAGATAATCAGATCCACACAAATACTTGATTATCACTAAAAAAAAAAAAATCACTGTTGCCTGAACACCTACAGCTAATTTTTTGACCCTCCTGGTATGACACTGAAATAGTGCTGCTGGAGTCACGGTATTGTCTTCATCTCTTCCCTTTTGATGAGACAAATGAAAAAGACGAACCTGCCAGTGAAAGTAAATGTGAAGAGAGCATAACTTTTTGGAGAAAAAACAGTCAAAGCAAAGTTTACAGCATCATTGTACAAACACACAAAATTTGGTGCATCAAGAGTTACTTCAGCATCTCCTGCTCCAGAAACAACTAGCTCATCAGAAGTTTCTGGAATAAACTTTGTGCAGAATATGTTGGCACTGTGACCAGTCTCAATGGAATGCAAAAGTTTGTGGCCTGAGTAACTCCAGATATTCATCTGCACCAAATAAATTTGTATATAAGTGCATAAAACACAAAATCCAGATGTCAAATATCAGCTGAAGCCCGGAACGCAATACAGATACAGTAACCACAGATACGGAATATAAATTAAGATGGGCCCAAAATTAACCTGCAAAGTGCAAAAGAAACTGTGAAAAAATGCTCAGACATAGTCAACCAGTTCTCTGAAAAATTGTTCCATCATCAGGTCACGTTTAAGAGCTGTTCCCAGAGTACTCCCAGCAGACCCCAGTGGTAGCCCTTGCTTTAATTTCTTGTGTGTCAATAATAGCTCTTCATTTTACTCTAGATGTAACAAAGCATCTCTGAAGATCATGTTTCATCTTAAGTTTTAAGTTTATAATAGAACTTTCTTTTATAACATCTATGTGGTTAGATTAAAGAACAGAATATTTACCTATCTCAATCTCAAATCATATCATTTTACTGATAGATCGATGGTGGTACTTAAGCCTCCCTACACAGGAATCTATTTGTGTTGACTCTATCATGCATGAGCACAACTAAAAATACCTGTTACAGCACAATAGAAATAATCTTCTATATTAGATTTTATACTGCTTTTGCTGTCAAATCGCCCATTATCCCCCTACATAAATGGTTACCAGATAATACCCATGGAGAAGCACATTACAATACTTGTATGTTTCTGGACAGAATCTTATTAAAAATGGGAGCATATGGATTAATTCGAATCAATATGGAATTACCTCACGCATCGGCGCTACTACAGCGCTTCGCTAACTCGAAGTGCCTCGCTATGAGAATCTAGCTTCGTTAACGCTCGGCTAAGTCTAGAACTTTCGCGCTGACCGTTCGCTTTCTCAGTAGCAAAAGCACTTCTCTTTTCCGCAAGGACAAGAAAGAGATATTGGTTTTCTTGCTCTGGCTTCCTCATATGCGCTCATCAAGACAACTTTACTCTTTGGGGGGTGAAAGAGCGGTTGAAGCGGACAATTCAAAATGACAGCGTCGAAGATATATTTCTATATTTACATGGTTACGGTAATCTCGAACCGTGTTCCGAAAAAATCAGCCTGCTTGTGGGGAGAACGAAGATTTGTGTTTGTTTTTCTTCAAACCCCAAACTGCTCTCACTTGCCACTATTAATGGGATCTCGGTTGATTTCCCTTCCTTTAGCTACTAATATGTTTCAGTTTGCTAGGTTTGACAAGTCCAAACAGCGCTTTCTATCGCTTGCCCTTGCCTTTCACTCTCATTTGGTTTTTTTCTTCTATAATTCTATAAAATAAAGTGCAGTAAAGTGCATGGCAAAGAAGCAGCCAGCTAACTGCCCCCTTCCACTAGGCGTTTGTTTGCTGTTCATTCATGGTGGTCTTCAATATCAAAGATGCAGGATCATCCAGTATCCGCGGCATCATAAGGAGAAAAAGTTGTATGTGCAGTACTTTGAATCTTGCTTCTCATTATGAGTGCCATTTGCAAGTTATGGATGGCAAATGACTACTAATAGACAATTTCGCAAGACTAAGAGCCCGTTTGGATTGACTTAAAAAAAATAGCTTTTAAGTCAAAAATAAAAAGTCAAACAGAAATAACTTCTAAGTCAAAAAATAATAAGTAGGGGAGACCTACTTTTGGTTTTTGACTTAATTTAAGTCATTTTTAACTTATTTTAAGTCATTTTTTATCTTGTCAAACACTTTGTAACTTATTTTAAGTTATTTTTAATATTTGTCAAACACTTTTAGAAGTCAAAAACCGACTTAAAAGTAGGTTTGACCAACTTCTAAAACAATCCAAACACCCTCTAAATAGAACTTCTGTCTGTCCAAGTCAGTCACCAATGTTTTCACACTTTGGAAAAGAATGGCAATAGACTTAAGGCTCCCACAAGAAAACTACAAAAGATGATCAATATAAAACATACTCAAGAGTTTCAAATGACTACTAATACACAACTTCGCCTAAACAGATGAAAAAAGTATAATGAATACACATACATACATATACACACACACACACGTCCATGAGAGCCCTTATATCTGGCTATCTTGCAAGTTCTAGAAGCAAATCCAACTATCACATATTCACATTGAGAAGATAAGATGAAGAATATAGGAGCAATGAAGAGTAGGGAGTATCATACTCTTGTATCATCTGATCCAGATATCAAAAGGGAGCCTTTCGAGTTCCAAGCTATTGCATTCACGCAACCCTGATGCCCCTGTTAAGCAATGAACAAACTCTTGAGACTGTAAGCACATACATATATATCCATCAAATACTATCAAACAGAAGTCCAATGGAGCAACTTCAGTTTCAAGAAAAAAATACCAATGGAGCAACTAATGAACAAACCCTTGAGACTGTAAGCACATACATATATATCCATCAAAATACTATCAAACAGAAGTCCTATGGAGCAACTAACAGTATTTCTTAAAAGGATAATAAATCTACACAGTGTTTGTTGACCTGAAGAAAGTATATGGTAGTACCACGAAAAATCTTTTGGTGGATAGATTGGAGAAGAAAGGAAGCCATACAATAAATGTCATAAAAGACATGTATGAAGGAGACGTCATTGGCATTAGAACATAGTAGGAGACACAACAGAGTTTCTCATAATCATGCGTTTACACAACACGGATCGGGATTGACTGAACTTTTGTACCAATGATTTGTTGTTGTTTTTTTGAGTCAAAGGTAGCCAATTGTATTAAAACCATAACTTAGCACATGAAAAAAATGCTAAGTTAAGAACTTTACAAAGATATACTTACAGCCAAAACAGGAGCCCCTATTCAAAATATGAAAAATTATAATTGCCATTTAAATCTACTAATTCTCCTATATCCCCCCACCTATTCTGTTTACACCAAAAAAAGAGTAGACTAAGACAGTTCATCCTAATCTTCTGGAAATGACTGCTAATGTCTTCAAATTAACAACAAAATACATGATGAGACCCCGTGGTGTAAGTTATTTGCAGGCGATTCTGTACTGATTGATGAAACCAGTGATGGAGTGTATCAAGAGCCTGAAATATGGAGAATCACTCTAGAGACCAAGGGCCTTAGGATAAATAGAAGTAAAACAAAATATATACACTGCAGGAATCAGAGATGTTTTGAAGGAAAGAACAACAATATTCAGAAGATAAAGATAAACTTCCTAGGTCTTTATTATTTTTGGTGTAAGCAAGTTGTGATAGGAAATTCTGAAGATGTTTCTAATGTTATTGACTGGCTGTAACTAGAAGATCTTATGGCTGATGTAAGTATAACTTTTTGGAGGGGGACTACACTTTAATGTAGTATACATGTGGATATATAGAAGTAAATGTTACCTTTCTCAAAAAAAAACAAAAAAAGTTTATTTGTACACAACAGAAAGCCCATATAATCCATGGACTAGTGGAGTTCATAAAAGAAACCAAAAAAAGGTTTGTGACTTCAGCGGTGGTCTTACTTTCTTAGTAAAGTAAACATGTGGACATAAAAAAGAATTTAATTGATAGAATAGAGGAAAATTAATGTGCAGCTCTGCACGTTTAGTCAGCATAAGAAAAGTGAACTTAACGTGAGATTAGATGGGGTTGTGGTGTCTAAATGTAAACAATTCAGATATCTAGTCCTGTAGGATGGGATAGTTGAAATGGTAAAGTGTTAATGGGAGTTACGTGATAAAATGATGCTTAAGAGTTGAAAGATACATTCTATAGAACAGTGTAAGGCAGATGTTATTCTTTTAGATCAGGCAACTGTTTTCATTCATTAACATGGCCACAAATTTGGTCGTATACACGAGTATACCAAAAGGTAAAGAACCGACAAAAAGATATGATTCTCTACAAACTCCACTCATTCTTATATACAACAAGGAACAATATGACTGCACCAAAAGGTCGACGCTGAACTTTATGAGCCAGATGCTATATGAGAAGGAATATTGAGCAGCTTAAGTCCAACACATCCACACAAGATGACTATCGCGGCGATACAACTGCTAAGATGATATGCGATAATACAAGATTAGACAAGATTTAAAATGATTCCATTCACCATTGTGAGAGGACAAGATTTTGAGAGAGAACTCAGCTTGATTATTTCCCAGAAGCTATTGGGGTTTAAATAGCTAAGTATACATGTCCTAAAAAGGAAAGGAAATCAACACATAATCAGTACAAATCAATACCTAGTTAAAATAGGAGGGAATCAAGCTACCTACTATATTTACACATATGCTATAGAATATTACTAGGATTCAAACAGCCACAAAGTGCAAGTAGCAAACATAAGGCAGTAAAAGAAGGTCGCTTGAGATGGTTTGGTCATATCCCGCATCGACCTCCAGATGCAACGGTTTAAAGAAGTGAAATCATAGTGAGTGAAGGTGTTAAAACGGACAAGGTAGACCTGAAATCACGTGAAAAGAAGTTGTGTTGAATGACCTACAATCTGTTGGAACCCACACAGGCTTTGCGAAAAATAGGAGATCATGGAAGAAAAAGATCTAGGTACATAAGTGATATCAATTAGGCGAGATAATATTTTAGTTGTTGTGTTAAAACGATTACTTTAGATCTGTTCGCTAGGAGTCTTTTAATCCTATAATAGATTTTGAAGTTGTTAAAGATATAGAAAACTTCTACTGCTTTTTATTTTTATCTTGCATAAAAAATGTTGGCCTGAGATGAATTTAACACGATAAGCATAGTCAGTGAAGATTCAGATTCATATAGCCGACCCCAATTTGTTTGGGATTGAGGCTTAGTTGTTGTTTTGTCCGGCACATATATTGAGAGCCAGAAGCAGATAATTCGTTTGCATGTGCGCAAAATTTCAGGTCTAGATCTAGAGTAAATTGCACGGGCTCTTCACTTTCGATATCGTACCTACTTTTGGAGAATCAAACATGCACCCATTTGACATTTTTGAAGAGTCCGAGTAACATAGGATCTAAATACCCCTTTTTTACAGTGAATTCAATGTTAGATTTATTATTATACAATTTATACTGGATTGTGTAACTTGAAAAAGGAAGGATGAAACATATAGAGGATCAGAACTTTATTGCTGAAGTTTAGAAGGAATTACAATACAGATGCTTAATGGTTTGCTTATTAAAATATGTTTTCTTCAAAAGCATTTGTAAAAACATTTTAACTAGGACCATTCATCACACATACTAATTTCCCTATCCATCACTTCTACTTTATACTATTTCCAACTTAACAAGCCAACTCTTTCAACTCACTGCGTCAGTTTGTCACACTTCAAACAATTAATTAAACTACTCCTCAACCAACTCTAACACATCAAAATGAGGCATTATTTTGATGAGGAGTATGCAAGTAAGGCCAAATTTTCCATCTTTCACCAAAATCATCTCATATATTGTTCGGGCATCTTGAAATAATTAAAATTTGTATTATGCTCAGGTGTTACATGCATAAACTTTATTGCAAAGGAGAACCAGGTAATGTCCATAAATAAGAAAAAAGTGCCTATTGATGCAAACGAAAAGAATACCACTTTCATGAGCTGCACTTGAAAAAAAAAAGGTAAATAGTTGACACCCTCAACTAGTTGTTCTCCAATCAAGGCATAGGATGAGTGTTTTAATCTCTCAACAGACAGATGCCCAACTTTGCAAAATAATCAGTCAGATAAAAGATAATGTGAGATTAACATCTTAATAATATGCAACAATAAAATTGGACTCATTAAGGCACTCACCTCTAGTTCTCTTTCTAAAGCCATTCTTTTCACCAAAGAGGAGTGCATTTGCAATTCGTGAACAGAGTCCTGTAAAGAATAGAAACTCAAGTATAATTTGTGAGACAGAAATAAGCGGAAAGTACTGAGCTTAAAAACACCAGACAGAACCTTATTAGTAATCCAAGTCATTAAGGGACTGAAGCTTTGCTGGTCTCACATACAGGAACCAATGAAGAAATATATTTCCGGTGGCTGTCAAATCACTCAATAAATTTTCAAAAAGACTGACAAATGTGTAGCTGCCCAAGTCAAATGAAAGACGCTATTCGTAAGCACTTCTGATGGTTTTGGCTTGGATTTCTCAAAATTTAACAAGCGTGGTTTGAGTAAGAAAAACAAATAGAAAAAAGGTCAATTATAAAAAAAAAAAGTACCCAGGCACTTTTCCCGAGGTTCCTCTCTCTCCTACTTTCTGGGAATGTATCTTAACCTTTTCCAATGCATTTGTGCCCAAAAACCCCTTTCTTTCTTTATTCCAGAGTTCACCCACTGTGAACTACATAAAACCTTGGCTCCTTTTTCAGATTACACACATGGGAGAAAACAGAATTTACTTCAACACCGGCTTTAAGTCTTGATACTACCCGATGGACACCCAACAATGATACATGGCTCCATTGGGTCGAAAGAAGTCGTAACATGATGAGACGTCCGACACTAAGCAAAACAACTATGGAATGGGTCTGCTTTCCTCTCAAATTAAAGAGGCTTAAACTGATCAGCAAAACATGGTGAGGAGATGGAGAAATAAGGACAGACTAGTGGAATACTTTTGTGCTAGAAAGTATGATGTACATGGGAGATGCTTTAACAGGATATCATGGGAGCTTTTCACAATTTTTACTCTCGTTTTTTCTTACAAGAGTCTCAATGCCATGCATTGCCTTGATCCCTAAGAAGAATGGTGCAAAAGGAGCTTAGGCATTTCATACCTATATGTTTAATAGGCAACAAACATTTACAAATTTATTGCAGAAGTCTTGACAGAGGCTTAAAGGATAATGAAAAAATTGGTAGACCCTCAACAGATGGCATTCATAAAAGGAACACAAATAATGTATGTTATAATAATAGCCAATGAAGCAGGTATTCTTTGTCAATTAGATATTGAGAAATCATATGACCATGTGAGCTGCACTTCTTCCTAAACATGTTACAATAGATAGGTTTTGATTGATGGAAGCTTATATGTCTATTGTCATATTCTCAGTCATCATCAAGGTTCCCACAAAAGGTTATGTTCCAACTCACAGAGGTGTCAGGCAGGATCATCCTTTGTCCCATTTTCTTTTCATAACTTTCATGGAAGATTTGAACAACATGATTAAAATCGCTAAGCAAAATGAGTGGATTAAAGCCTTTGAGGTAGCCATGAATGGGCATAATAGCCAGGAGATCACACATTTTCAGCATGTTGATGATACCTTAATTTTCTGTGATGTAGAGGTGGAACAACTGATAATTTTGAGAATTATCCTGGTTCTCCATCTCTGCACTTCATTTTAACCGGAGAACGAGTCACTGTTTCTCAGCTAATAAAGTAGCATATATGGAGGCCCAATTGAATTACATTCAGAATGAATGTAGCATCTTCAAGGACCAGTTCCCCTAGCTAACTAACCTCATCGAGTGTACAAGTCTAATATTTACAGGCACAATAATTCACTTGAGTAACTGAAACTATAATGAAAAATTACAGCATATGTCATCATCATAAAGGAAAAATTACATAGAACGAAAGCTCACATAATCTACCAATTCCATGAAAAGTTAAGCAAACTGACAAGAATACAAAATTTAAAAAAAAAAAAAAGGTAATTAAATTTGACTTACATGGCGAACGTCGAGGTAGCGTTTGTTGATCAAGTTAGTGATGTTGCCGTCGTGAAAACAGAGTGATTCCATTTTTGAGGAAGAATCGAGAAACCCTAAGTTGGAGGAGATGAAAATGAGGAGTGTTAGTGGCGATCATCAGAAGGCAGTATCGAACAACACGAAGCAAAAGGAACACAAGAGAAGAGAAGAGATGAGTCGGTTCTTGTTAAACGGCGACGTTTATCTCCACGTCTCACCCACGAACCACTTTGATAATGTCATTTGAGTTTTTTCTGTTGCCAATGTCAATTTCCATTTCCCTCCTTACTTTTTTGTCCAATTAATTGTGTCATCATTTCGATTTTATTTATATATTTTTTTATTAATGTAAATTTTAATATCAAATTAAAAGGTATGATACTTGAAATCTGAATAGTACCATAACAAAGAAAATACTAAGCTTTTGTATAGCTATAGATTTTAAAGTTAAAACTTGAAAATTTGAATTTATGAAGTTGTAATTTTTGGAACTTGAAAATATTCATGTTTGAACATGCATGCATTTTATTTAGAAAATAGATCGAAGTTTTGTGAGTAAAAATAAAATTTCTCCTCCATCCATTTTTGAAAACTTGAAAATATTTGAAGATTAAATTCTTAAAATTTGATCAAATTTGACAATCAAACAGATATTTGAAGATAATTTTTTTTTTAAAATCTAATCAAATATCTATAATTAAACACAAGATTAAAAAAGAGAGTATATTTTAGGTTTAGCAAACATAAAAATCATATTTATATGTTATAGCTATAGTTTGTATAATTGTGTTTCATAGCAAACTTTATTAATCTGTATATTTCGGTATACATATACATAAAAATCTATATTTGTATATTTCGGTATACAAACTAAAACATAGTAATTGTATATAAACAAAATTACTACATATATACAACACATATGTATACCGAATGGTTCTATTTGTATATTTCGGTATACAAATGGGATGGCAAAAAACATGAAATGTTTGATGCGAATTACAAATAAAAGAAATTATGGCTATAGCATTTAATTTGAATTAATAGTTTGTTATTTCATACAATTTTTCCTAAAAAAATCATTTCTAATTGCACTTGAGAAATGTAAGAAGAACTTGATCTTTATGGGGAAATTGACATTCACATGTATCCCAAAATTTTATTCTTGTGTCTAAATATTGCATGTGCATTTGACATCCAAAATCCAGACAGGTCCGTTTGGATAAAAGATAGGCCCATATTTTGCCTGGCTTCCTCCATCACACTTGAAGAAAACAATTTACACCACTTCATCATATACGATTGAGGAAGAATTGATTTTGTACGTCACTTGTATAAAATATAATAATTTCAGGCTATTTTTATAAGAGATTTTCATACTATGCTTAAGAAAGTTGAAAATGTTTACTATTTGTATATCATATACAAAAGAATTGTGTACCCAAAAAAATATACGATATACATAATTGTTACAAGAAGTTTTTAAGGGATGAACTTTATAAATAAGTAGACGAAATTAATTACTTTATCATGGGACTCGTACATAATATTAATTGCACGTATTCTACAGCATATAAAACATTCTGTCCATATCAATTAGTACTACTACCTACTACGGTCTATTTTAAAACTTTAATCAAAGTTAGGTACATCTCCCCAATTTTCAATGTTTTTGACGTTCGATTATAGGCCCATTTTGTTCTTGGAATTTCCCACTTCCTATACTCTAAAAACACACAAATATAGTATGATCAAGTCATGTCTTTTTGTCATCTAATTAGTCAATCAACTTCATCTTTTTAAAGTCATAATTGTAGTACAAAATCACGAGATACCTCAACTATCTCACCAAATATGATTTATAAAGTCTAAACCATCAATCAATTGCAGAATCGTCTTCATAAATCATTTTCATCTATTTAATTATTCAAATGATGCATTGGGATCATGAAAGAGGAAGACGAATAACAATGACAATAATTATGTAAGAGATTTTCTCTGATAACACTAGACTCAAAAGAATTAAAATCTCAAACCTATAAGCTTCAAATTCTAACTCTGCCTCTCGAGCATCAAGCGGATTTTAATCAATAATGGAAAAGGAGAATAGATGGAGAACCAAAAGAGGGGGCCCTCGCATGCAGTTGGAAGTGTTGAAATTTCATCACCCAAATAATGCAAACATGTGGTCCCATTTCACCATTGCAATTAAATTACAAAGGAATCATATAAATCAAGAAAAAATTAAACACATCACTTTCTATCACACTTTGAGGCAAAATGCGTGCATGCTACGTAAATACATAGGCATAAAGACAACAACAACACCATACATAGTTAATAAATATTCTCACAACACAAAAAAAAAACATCACAACATGATAATATTACTTACACAAACTCACAATAGTACTAAAAAAAATTTACACAACCAAGAAGCTCAAACTAGTCATGTGTCAAACAGTAGCAGCAGCAGCCAGTTTTCTCAAGACATGATATGATATTCTCCAAGATTGGCTTGATACACAAAAGGGTCAAGATCCATTGAGCACAACATATATACCTGATGTAACCAAAAGAGAGACGCATCGCCATGCAATTGATTACCCCCGCCTTTAAGATAAGAAAAGGAAATGCCCAAGAGGGGTTAATATGAGAGGAACAATGAAAAAAAAAAGATCATGAAAGTGAGATTTGGGACCCAAATTTGCCACCAAGCGTGCACTAGAACTTTTCCAGGGTACTACTGAGGTAACATTTCACCTTATATCGTTCACACAGACAACGAACAATTATGTGGGCAAGCTAAACACATTTCCAAAGGGCAGAATCAACTTTTTTCTCTTGGGGTCAAGATATGAACTCATGATTTACCACCCTTTATGGAAGTATGACAAGAAGTTCCCTCCTTATCTAAAAAGAAGACATGACCACTGATTTTCAAAGCCATAGCCAATGGTTCCCAACAAGAATGGTGGAATAAAGACTCTAAAAGGGAGTCTCCAATCTGGTTTACTTTGTTTATGGCGTATTCTGATCAGCAACGCATTGCCATACCACCATTTAAACTCTAATTCAGCTTTATTTAATTTAAAACCTTTAATACGTACTTCCGACCAGAGAGAAGCTACAAGAAGAAATTACCATTAGTAACTCAATAATATGATGACCAGTGGCAAGCTGAAGCTCAAAGAGAATCAAGTCCTAGGGACTTGGCTTTCATCTTCAGGGATCTCAAGTAATGGATTGCTTCATCAATAACAACCATTGAGTCTTTTCCCTTCCCTCCGGGGATTATTTCCTGCAAAATGCTTATTGTCTCGCGAATTTTATCTTTTCTTAGCCTCTTTTTTCCAGATGGCGAACCTGGTGCTCCTGAATCTTGCTCGAGACCATTGCCACAACTGGATTGTGCATCATCCTCTAAGTCGGAGCATGTATAGGCTTTAGCGGAGGTTGCAGTATCCCTGAGCTCTGGTGCATCGTAGCTACCATCTAGCAGTTTATGCCTTTTGGTCGCCCCAGCAGAACTAGCAACTTCTTCACCCCTTTCGTCAAACCACTCTCGCAGATCATGAGTGGTCATAGTACTAGGCGAGTGACCAGTGCTTGTTTCTTCATCATCCTCAGAATAATCATTATCATCATCAGAGTAGAGTAGGGCATTCAGTTCTTCGGTATCCTCGTGCATTTCACTTTCGACATCATCTCTGTTGTCTTCTTCATAATATTCATCACCAAAGAAATGCCCAAATGGAGAAGTTTCATTCCTTTTGATCTCTGGATCTTCCTTATAAAGGGCTGGAGCTTTTGGATTCAGAGAAGCCGGGCACTGTACATGAGTACCATTAGCAGAATTATAGATCAAAGTTGTCTGATCACCAGATTGATCAAACACAAGGAATCTCTTCTGAGCAGATGTGGTGCCTCCATTAGGATGTCTGTTACCTTCCAGATTTTCAAGTGCTTGAGGAGCAAACTTCTCTTTGGGTAAAGTGGTCGAAACAGGATTAAAACCCTGATAAAACTGAGGCGAATAATATAACCAATTGCAAGTTTCTGTTGGCCAGCTTGCATTTGACTCTGGCAGCCAGGAAAATGTGAAAAATGGAGAATTCCCATTCATAGGAACCTCATTTGACTGAGGAGTCATGTAAGTAGGAAAAGAATTCTGCTGCCCTATATCAAATCGTGGATAAGAAAAATTCAAATGGGATAACTGCAGATCTGAATGTTGGTGATGGAATGAAGAGACCAAGTCTTTTTCCATTCAACCTTAACAATCACCTGAAGATCAGATAAAAGAACCCGAAAAACTTATCAGATGAATTCAACCCAAAATTGATCTAGAAATCGGTAAAAAGTTAAGGTTACGAATCATACCAGTTTGAAACAACTGTGAAACTACGAATTGTTGATTATTTCTTGCACTCTTGCAAAATAAAGAAAAACTAAAAACTCCAGTTTAACTTGAACGCGGTATAGAAAGATCGATCTACGTGACAGGTTTAAGCAAATGACGGAAGTATTCAGCCTGAAATACTCGAACAAAAAAAAAAGAAGGAAATTAGGTGTGTTCCAACAAGCAAAGGAAGAACAAGGCATCTCATCATGTAAAAAAGTTATTCGATTAGCAAGGATTCCAGAAGACAAAAAAGATAAAGAATCTTATTCAAGAATACCAAATGTCGATCACTGACCTGGCAATCTTGGAGAGGTTGAAAGCATGCTATTACTCTAACTATAATGGTGGCAGACCCATCAATTCCATTTTCATGTTTCAATTCCCGAAATCTCGTCTGACTAGCTGCTTGGCACACCATAACTACTTGTTCCCAACCCTTTCACTCAATAAAACACCTCAATCTTCCAGCAAAACAAGCAACAAACAAAAGAATTCCGAACAATCCCCTCAAGAAAATGATTGAACAATCACCACAAAGAAATCTTCCAATAGAAATGACAGGAAAATCACTCTCAACAAAACAGAAAGATTGAATACTAAAGAAACAAAGACTCAAGATGAAAGAAACTGTAAGGCTGAATGCTAACTAACAAAGACGATTCTCACAAAGACTCAAGATGAAAGAAACTGTAAGGCTGAACGCTAACTAACAAAGACGATTCTCACCAAGACTAAGATGAAAGTGATTAAATCTTCAGCTAATAATACGAACGTAACAAGGTATGACGACGAAACGTGTAGATCCCATGGAAAGAGATTATAATGAATACTTGACTTCTAAGGTGAGAAAAAAAGAACCAGAAATCTATCTAGAGGCTACAAAGAACTGATTTTTTCGAAAAGGGTATTTTACAGAATCACACGGCAATACAAGTTCAAGGAGATAACTTTCCGATATACGTCAACAGATAAACTACACCACAGCATGCTGTTCTTTACTTTGCTCTATTGCCACAACTGTTTGTTCTTGTTCTTCACCAATTCTAAGCTCCTGGAATAAGATTTCCACAATCAACATCAGCTTTAAACCCATAAACACCAAATGAAAAAGAGGAATCTTATAAAAGAAGATTTGATCACAGAGAAAACTAATAAGGCGTGGGGTGTATGTATTATTATGAAAATTTATAAAGTCATTCTTTCTTATTATATTTTTTTCTTTTGCTGCTTTAGCTCAAAAGCCTTAGAATCACAGTCCTCTGCAAACCATACAATTTCTGTTTCTTCCTAGCTTGGCAAACACAGCATTACAGAAATTGAGAAATTTCATAGCATAATAGTCAATCAATATCCTCTATATCTCAAAAAGTAAAAAAAAGATGGTCTTTTTACTAGATCTCAGTGAAAACCCCATTCAAGAATGCCAAAAAACAACAAAAAATCTGAACTTTATAACCAAAAAAACAATTTACCAACAGAAAACAAGAAAACAAAGACACCCCATTTCATCAAAACTGATATACATCATGAATTAAAAGAGAAAGAAAAAAAATCAATCACAAAAAAGAATGAGAAACAGAGACTTACCACAGTAGTGAAAGTGCTTATTACCCTCAGAAACTCAAAATAATTGAAGAAATTGAATGAAGTAGTGAAGAAGATAGAGAGCTGAAAGTAAATTATTTAAAAAAATATTGCTGTGTGTATATTGCAAGGGAGAGATAAGAAGAATTTATACAGTCAAAGATGAGGGGAGTGCACGGAGGGTGAGACTATATAGAACCGAAAAAAGAAAAAAAATCATCTTTTTTTTCGTTGGGCAACAATTAATTGCTTCTTGTACGTGCTAAGCGCACGCTTGATTTTTGTGTACAATCATGGTGTGTATATTCATTGCTACTCCGTCTCAAAATAAGTATTATTTATGTGTCATATTAGTATATACTCTAGTTTAATAAATGTTCATCTATGATAATTTTTTATTTTTTATTGGTTTTCTAATCGGAGTCCACATTAGAGCTCCAATTAAATCTGAATCGCGTTCTGTATGGCCCATTCGGGGGTGGCGCTACCAACAAGATTTTCTTCATATCCAGGTCTCAAACCCGAGACCTCTGATTAAGGATGAAGCACTTCCACCAGTGCACCACAACTCATGTTGGTTTTATCTATCATAGTAAGTGTTGCTTTAGAAATTCAAGACAAAAGTAATATTTTCTTCGTTTGTTTATATTTTTATTTGGTTAGTATATAAAAAATTATATTCTTATTTTTGTTTGTCACTTTTAATATATCAAGATAAAAATATATTTTTTCTTCATGTTTTACCCTTTAATATTAATTATTTATCCTTCAAATTATTTTCTAAGAACTAACTATTACATTAACAATTAATATGAATATATTGTGAGAAAATACTCATGTCAATCGTTGTTTCATAAAGAGCATGCAAAATCTAGAATTATTTCATCTTAATATTGTTCGATTCTCCAGAAATATCTAATAATAGGAGTATCTTGCCTTATTATTTTTCTTAATTGACCTGAAATGAGTTAAAGTGAAACTTATTCTAGAATAAAGAGAATAATAAAAAAAAAAAGTTATTTATTCAAAATAAATTAAATATACGCATCAAAGGAGACCTAATACCTCCCTCTATTCCTCTAAGGTAAATCTAATATTACTCTAATCAAAATTAGTAGACGTACACAAAATTTTCTACATGCTAAGAAAAAAGTAAAAAATGAGATGTAGAAAAAATTAATTTCATAGGAAAGCTTTGAGGATTGATTTGAACATGTTTGATACTATTTGATTCTATGGTTCAAAAAGTTTTGATGATTAAATAAAACTAACCGGGGGGGTGGGGGGCGATTTTTAATTTATCTCTAAAGTCTAAATACGTTTTATTTAAAATTTGAATTTCACAGAAATAACTCTAATGGTTATCTATATATTATTACAGGTGGTATAGATTATTATATTAATTATAATATTATAAAGGTGGTATAGATTCACTTGTCATGCCAATATGCATGCAATTACCAAATTGATATAATTATATATATATATCTAGAGTAAGTATTTGTGGTAATGCTAATAGCTATGTTGTGTGTGTTGTCGCTAGGGTCTCATCTCTTGTTAAGTAAAATTGATTCATAAAAATATAATTCATTCAATTCGCTTATTTTCATTCAATCAATTTCAGCTCATCAAAATATTACGCTAATAAATAATCCAAATTAAATAATGAGAATTATATTACTTTTTTTAAATATAAAAAGATAGAACTAAAATAAAGAAAAAAAAATGTTATTAGGTGCTTAAATTTATTGTACAAAGAACAACTAAGATAATTAGACAGATTGAGTTATGATTCGTTTTTTAATTAATTTTTATTCAAGCAACTTTAAACGGATCAGTAACCCTATCATTTATTAACTTAACTTATTTTAATCTGATAAAATTCAGTCTATCTCGTTCAAAATGTGAGGGTGGGGAGTGGGGGTGGACCCGTGAGTGGTTGGATCATGATTTCTCCAATTTTCCTCTCCATACTATTTTTTCTTTGTGGGTTTGGGTTGGGTTTGTTGACCCGTATAAATATGGTTTGGTATTCTATATTTTCTCTATTTTATTTTATTTTTTCTCATGCCCTACTTCAAAAGAAAGAGAAAAAACATCATTTCTCTGTTATTGGTAAGAGCAATAACAATGAAAAGGACCAAGTTGATTTCTATTTTGATCTTTTATTTTTAGTAAGTAGTAATTCATTTTGGGAATTTCACTATTTTCTTTACTTTTAGCAACTTTCATGGTTTTTCACTTCATTCTAATGCAACACATATTTTTACATTTTTTTTTTACTTTTAATAAAGTTCCCCATACTCTTTAATGTTCAACACACTTACTAATAGGATGTGGTTCATTTACATACTATTGACAATTATCCTACATTTTATGGTTTGCTTATTAAGCCAAAGAGTGATGATTTTCAAAATGTTCTTGGTGTTGAGATTGAATTTTATAGCATTAATCTTCTTTCTCTCTTTTTTTTCTCCATTAAATATTTCTAAAAAGATAATTTTAGAAAAATAGAACCATGTTGGTTAATTTTCATTCTCTTCTTTCTAAACTCTTGAATTGCATTTGTTTGATGAGAGGGATCTTTATTCTTTGAGTGCGCACAAGGTAAAATTTGTTCCAGTTTAATAAAGGAGAATAAATCACACCTAAACAAGTCCCGTGATTGAAAAAATATGCACAAGATTTCGAACCAAAAACCCAATCCCATTTGAAAGATCCTCTATTCAACAAACTCAGTCATCCTTACCAGTCTTGAATTACCCTTTTACTTTTAATAAAGTTTTCATACTCTCTAATGTTCTAAATAGTTTCTATTAGATTGTGCCTCATTCACATTTATGGTTTGTTGCTTATTAAGCCAAAGAGTTATGGCTTTCAATTTTCAAATAGTAATTTACAGCATTAATCTTCTATCCCTCTTTTTTTTTTCCATTAAAGTTTTCATAAAGAAATTTTATCACATTAAGCTCCTTTTTTTCTCTTGAAAATCTATTAATATAAAATTTTCAATATTTTGTCATTTTAATTAATAAACAATTCCTTTCTTGGACCATATTTTGGGTAAATCTTAAGGTGGTCATTGGTCAAGCCCTAATTATATCAACTCTAAGACCAAAACTTTTGAATTTTCAAAAAGGGAAAAGAAAATATAGAAGCACATAAAGGGGATGGTATCCTATGTGTTACAAGAACCACCCAATCATTTGAAGATTGACCATTCAAACCATGAATCACACAAACTCTATATGGCCCTATCTATAACCACCTATTGCTACTTCATACCAAAATTTACAACATACACACAATAAAAAGAAAAAGAAAATAAAATTATATATACCGACTGTATAAAGATTTTTTTGCGCTATCAACTCAATTCATCATCAAAAAGTTTCTAATTATTATTTCATCAAAAATCTTTTCCGGCAAGTTGTATTTCTTGATTCAAAAAATCAAATAATTCGACCAGTTTTAGCAGTCGAAAATAGGGAGATCTAGTAATTTACTGTATTTTTAAGTTTTCATATAATGTTTAATATAGACATAAATTTAACTTAACAGTAGTGGTGGAACTACATATATTCAATTCATTAGAAAATTACATTATTTAGTTAGGCAATAGAAAATAATCATTTTTACTTATATAGTAATATATTAACTCCCCTCCACACCAACAAAGATTATGGTGAAGTGGTAAGTACTCCTTCATTCTTAATCAAGAGGTCACGGATTCGAGTCCTCTCGAGTACGGAGTCACCTTTGTTAGGGAGCACTTTACCTCCAATGTGGGACTTCTTGGCTCTGCTTTTTAGTAAGTATACGATATATTATATTTAAAATATCTTAATAAAAAATTTAACATCATCCATATGAAAAATTCTATACATTATCAATGCACATAAAGTCTATCAAAAATAATTTTATTATCTTCTCAATATATGAGAAGATTTTTCTACATATTGTTCTCTTCAGATTCCACTCGTGAAATTACAATGCATAAAACATAAAACCTTTAAAAGTAAATAGATGCAGTCACTGTTTATCCAATTAGATATGGACTTTACTTTGAGAGTTCAAACAATCAATAACTCTACTTTAAGACTGAGGTTAAAAGGCATGAAGATGAGAAAAAGGAGAGAAGAGAATGGGTGAAAATATGGCCTACTAAAGAGTACAATATTACTTTTCATTGATGTGATTTATGGCTTTATTTGAACCATCAAGAGAGCCATCAATGGGGTACCCCCAAAAACAGGGATAAAGACTCCCTTTTTATATCATAAAAATTACTATAAAAGAAACAACTTTATTCTAGCACACTAATGCACTTTGCACAACCAAGTATTTAATCA
>JAJOOO010002150.1:0-44208 GCA_029582685.1 Solanum piurae
AAAATTTAAATGAAAAAAAAATAATTAAAAAAAGAGACTAAAAATAAGAAAATTGAATATAATTTGTTGTTTTTCACTTGTTTCTTCTTTTCCCACCCTACCCCACCCCACCCATTTCTTTTTGTCTTTCTAATTACCAGTACCTTCTTCCCCCATCCAAACCTCATTTCTCACTTTCTCCCCTTCCCAGCCTGTTCAATTTCTTTTTTCTCTTTCATTTTTTTCATATTTTCTTTCTTTCTAGAGAAACGAAAATGTGGTATTGTTGTAGATCTGTGTTGTCTTTTCATTTTTCTTGTAATTTACAACCGTAAGGTGAGAAAGATTCGATAGTCTTGAAGGATGAAAAGAGATTGTTGGTTGTCTTTGTAAAATTAGGTGAAATATTTTATGAAAAATTGTGTATAAATATTATGATATATTGAGGTATTTTAATGATGATTCATTGATGCGGAGAAACGGAATTTATGGTGGTTCAAAAGGTGGATGTAGACGTTGGTAAAATAAATATGATTAAGAGTTGCGAATGATGAAAAGTAAGAAAGAATCGAACTATGATTTTTAAGAACTTGAAGAGCTTCGTCACGGCTATAGACAATGACGGCCTGAAGAAGAAAAAAATTAAGGAGATTGGAGATGGTGTTAATGGTGGTTGTGGGTTGAGGGAGGTAGAGGAAAGGTGACAGAAATAACTATTTTATTTTTTAAAATAGAAAAAAGATTTATTTATTTTTCTTTCATATTTTATGGAGTAACATTTTTAGTTAATAATTTTAAAATATTTATGAAATAATTATGACATGGTATTAATATATTTAGGCGAAATGGTCTGATAGACCCTTCTACTTGTATGTGTTTGTATTCTGAACCCTTTTACTGTATAATTTATCAACTGGACCCTTAAACTTATTAAAACAAAATATTTGAAACCCCTCTGACCATTGACCAAATCTCTGTGGCATAAATATTGTTGAGTTGGAAAAATGTGTGAATACATGATGAGTCCGAGATTTGGACTCATTTAGGGCTTTATTTGGAAAGATTTAGTGTCCTCAAATGCCTATTTTGTGTCAATAACTGATACAAAATCCTTGATTTCCAGGTACATGGATTGAGGAACAAAGCACGGACACTAATTTGCAAAAACGAACAAAGTGTTCTGAAAGAACGAAGAAATGAAAACTCGTTGATCGTCGAGTCCCTTTGGCAAGTCGCTGAATGGCCTCTTGACCGCTTAAAGTTCCCGTGTGCTAAGCCTTGAAGGAGAAAATCAAGTTGGCAAGACAAAAGAGAGGTCGGCGTGTCGCCGAGTGGTTCAGCGATGCAGTGCTGGATTGCCCAAAGTTACAGAACTTGAGGATGCTGAAGGCCAAAGAAAAAAGCCGATAGAACTGACCGAAGGGCGGATCATCAAGCTGATCGGCGAGCCCGACTTACTGCACCGAACGGCCCTTCGCAACATAATTTTGGCGACTATAAAAACATTTTCAAACACTAAGTTGTATATCAAATTTTATTATGAACATTCATTAGAGTAATTTTGAGTTTGAACTCTGAGTATTGAGACAAGCTTTCCTTAGCTTTGAAGAATTGAAGTTTTCACTTTTGAGAAATTGGATGTGGGTCTTTGAGATTCTTCAATTTGGCCATTTGTAAAGACGAAATTAATCTTACCCAGTTGATGGAAACACAATTTGGTAACGGTTTTTATCTTTTTATGATGTATAGCTAAAACCCCAATTCTTGAGGTGTGATTATGGGTTGATTTAGCTTATGGGTATTGCTAATTGTTCGTTTAAATGGTGTTTAAGTAATTTCAATCATTAATTGTGGTTTAATTTAAATAGTTGTAGTTGCAAATGCAATTCTACCTTTGTGTTTTTGGCTTGCTCGAGAGAGAGGTTTTAAAACCAAGATTATTGATTGATGGTCTGTGGGAATTGGGTTGTCATGGGTTCAGCTCGAGTGAGTGAATCCTAAACCCTTTTCCACACATTCATCTCGAGAAAGTGAATCCTAAACCCTTTTCCACACATTCAGCTCGAGAGAGTGAATGTACTAAGGCGTAGGCTGTTCTTATTTTGTATGCTTGTCGATGTTTGAGAGAAATTGACTTGATTCGGGGTAAATTATTTGAGAGAAAGTTTACCTCCTCCATAGTTTAGCTTAATCACTAATATTCAGTTATTTTCTAACAGTTGCAATTACCATTTGTCTATATATGCCTATAATCGAATCACATCCCAAGAACATGTCTCATTATTGTTATTCCTTATTATTTGTTGCTGCTGTAGTTGATAATTACAACCACAACCCCCTGTTATTTGACATTCGTGTCACCCCCTATTTTGAATTATGTTTTTATTAGATAATATCTATTCCTATGGCTTATTTGAATATTTTTATACTTTACTCTTGAATCTTAAACACGTACCACTCCTTGTGGGATTTGAACCCAACTCATTTAGTTGGGTTATTATACTTACTAATGATCGTTGACGCTTAGAACTGGATTAAGTGTCCTTGAAACGTTAATCAAAATGGCACCGATGCCAGGGAGTGGTATTGGTTAAGATTCTTTGGTTAAGCTGAATTTTGTTCTTGTTAGTCATAGTTGAATCTACTTACTTTTAGTTGTGGTTTGTGTGTTTCTTGTTGAGCAGAGGAATTGAAGATATCTTATAGAAACGGTGAACCAATAGACCACCCTCTTTTGAGATTGATGATTCTTAGGGATGACATCCTAACTTTCAAGCAATTTGAGGGTGAGACCATCCATGAGTTGTGGCAAAGATTTAAGGCACTTTTGCAGAAATGCCTAACTCATGGAATTCTAGATACAATGTTTCTGGAATGTTTCTACAGAGGCCTTGGTCCTAAAAATAGAAGAGTGGCTGCTCAACTCTCTTCGGATTGTTTGATTCAACAACCCTATGAAACAGAAGCCCAACACCTTGAATGCGTGGCTAAGATAAACAAGGAAATAGATAAGGACCAAAAATTAGCCATATTGTTGGGTTAGATGGACCTCTTGGCCAAAAAGGTCACGGAGCTGGAAGTAATGTGCCAAAGAAAAGATAGGTACATCCCCCCTCACAAGCGTCGAAGATCAAAAAAGCAAGAAGGTGGGCAGATAGAAGAGGTACTCTTACTCATTCATCGCAAAGTCGAAGAACACGACAGAGTGTTGAAAGATATAAAAGAGAATGTCTTAATGCTGGATCAGATGACAACCTCTCATGCCATGTTCATTCAGTTGCTAGAGTCCCAAATGGACCAAGTGTTATCTTGTCTCTACCCAAAGCAACGAAAAGGGTTGCCTTGTGACAATGAGGCAAACCCCAATAATGAAACCTAAGTGGCGACTTGCATCGTGCCACGATGTTAACTAAGGCGCTTTTTGGGAGGCAACCCAAGTGTTTATCGCTTTATTTTTGTTTTAGAAATAATGATGTGTTGATTGTGCAGGGTAAAGTGTGGAATGTGTTTGAAAAGTGCAGATTGGTGAGAAAAATGTCCAGTTGGCAACTCACCGAAGAGGTCGACGAGCCCGACTTAGACCGCTGTTGGACTGAAGAAATGTTGAACTTAGAGTCTGTAAAACTCGGCGAGCCCAGGAGCAAATTGGCGTGTCGCCAAATGGGCGAGAACTGGACAGTTTTTAAAGGTCAAAACTTCAAAAGTTCAAAATCTTTCACATTCCCTCACTTTTCAACTTTCCAAACTCACACCTGCACTATATTTTCCTATTATTCTCGTGTTTTTACTACTTCCTAGTCGTCCTTTGTGTGTTTGGAGTTGGATTCTTTGCCGCCTAGCTTTTCAACTTATTTAATCAACATTAAAGGTTGATTTTTCGAACCTCGTATTCGTTTTAGAGAATTTTACTCATTTGCAATTGTTCATATCTTAGTGATGTGTGTTGGGCCTCTCTGATCGTAATTGTATGCTTGAATGCCTGTTTTAATTTGAATATCTTGCCTAAATTGTCGATATTATTGATTTCCTGAATTGTCGTGCTAATATTGATCAAAATCTTGTTGGGTTGTGTTGTGTTTTGTTGTTGTTGCGTCTAGTCGGGTGAAGTCTAAGTAACCCACATTTGTGCCAAATGACGTACTTTGCCCAATGATGGAGCGGTTGACGTCATTCTTATGGGTGAAAGTCGTCAAATGGCCAAATTTGGCCAAACTAAGAGAAGTCTGAGTATCCCAGGGGAATGGGTAGTATGGGTCTTATCTTAATTGAATGAGTGCATACTTTGATTTTGTTTTCGGGGGCTGCGGGGTTGAATTTTAGAAGTTGGGGTTGAGAGTAGGCACGTTGGGTCATTTAACGAGCTGAGTCGAGCTCTCTGAGCCACTCGGTGCTTCTCCGAATCCCCCTTATCACCTTTAATTTCTTAGAATTCTTGAGTTTGGGTTCTGTAACTTTCGGCGAGAAGCCTGAGTTCGCCGAGTGCACTCAGTGACTCGCTGAAAACCCTTCTTGATCGCCCTTTCTGCGCCCCTAACCCCTATAATGCACTATAACTTTCGGCGGTCTAGTCCTTGCTCACCAAATGCTATCGGCGATTCGCTGAAAGGCCCCTCCCATTGCCGACACGCCAAATTTTCTGGGAATTTTTTAGCCAATCCTTTTGGCAAGCCCGTTCTGGCTCGCCAAAGTGATTTAGTGACTCGTCGATCGGTTCGGTGAGTCTGTCTGCTAGTATATTTTGCAACTTTGTTTGAACTATTTTTAACTATTTTTGATGTTTTTGCAGAGATGGCTAGCTCAAAAGTGGCCAGTAGAGACATGCCGCCCCGCAAGAGGGCTAAGGGAATAAAGATCAACGAGGATGCAGATGCATCCAATGCTAAGGCTACCAAACTTCCCACATCAGGTGGGAAGGGAAAAGGAAAGGGAAAGGCACCTACACCTGCATCACCGGAGGTCAGCTCCGATAGTGACGACATATATGCCACTCACTACACCACTTCTGAGAGTGAGGGTGAGCACCAGGAGCATCAAGCTGCAACTTTTGAGCCTGAAGATGAGCTACGAGCAGCTCAGAGAGAGGAGTTGCGATCCAAAAGGATGAATGATCCGTCTAGGATCATGACTCCCCAGGTCACCACTACTCCTCCTGCTCATGCACAGGCTATGGTCCTAGCACCACCGGTACAAGGTCCTTCTCCCAGGTCTATGAATAGACTGAAGACTGAGGGATTGAGGGCCATCATAGAGGAGAAAAGTTTGTCTACTGATGGTGTCACAGACAGGTACCCGGAGATCATGAGCTGCCTGAGGTCTCACAAATTCCAACCATTCACTATGCCCTGTGGCCCGTACATTCCAAATGGAGTCATAGAATTCTACAGTGCCTACAGTGCCCTGGTACCACAAGGGAAGAAGTCGGCCGCCAAATTCAAGTCGGTAGACTATGTGGTCGTAAGGGGCAGAAAAGTGAAATATGATAGTGACGCTATCAATGCAGTCCCGGAGTACTCTAATGATATTGACGATGGCTGTCAGCACATGATCAAGACAAAAACGCCGGAGAATATGAAAAAATGGTTGTCCCCTCTGGTATCAGACTGTACTCCTAAGTGGCTCGAGGTTGGGGCAGCTATTGAAAATAAGGACCTCAATGTAGCAGCGAGGTATTGGTTTGGTTTCATCAGTAGTACCATTATGCCATCCCAAAACGAGTCGATTCTACGCCACGCCAAAGCAGCCTATCTTGGTTGCATCATTGATGAGACGAGGTTGAACCTGGGGATGATTATTGCACATGAGGTACTTATGAGGGCCAAGCAGCGTCAAAATTCCCTCCCCTTTCCGATGCTGATCACCGAGCTATGCAGACGGGCTCGGGTGCCTAGAGATGAGAAAAAGGATGTGGAAGTAATTCCCAGATCTTCTATCGACATCCGGAGGATTGAGACGGAGTACTTGAAAGATGAGGTGGAAAAGAAGAAGACAGTCCCAATGGACACTTCCCCGATTATGGATACAGATGCACTACATGCAGAGGCACTTTTGCCTACTCTGGCCCCTGGTCATTCAGCTACATCTAGTGATGCCCCTTCTGTTACTCCCAGTTTTTCTATTTCTCATGTGCCTCCCAAATTTGGTATTGTCGTTGCTGATGCTGGTCGGCCCCCGCTCACTCAGGCCGCCTTACTACGGATGGGGAAGCTAGCCCATTCTGCTGATCGACATGCCGCTAGACTTGAAGCCTCCATTCTGGGCATGATTCAGACAGCCCTCGCCGATGCTGTGACACCTCTGAGTTCCACGATTGATGCCCTTGCGACAAAGATTGTGGTGTGCCAGCTTGGCCAAGGGGCCACTGAACAGGTGACGGTCTTAAAGGCCGATATTGCTGAGCTGAGGAGAGATGTGGACCAGTTGAAGTCCACCGACATGTCGATTATTTTCGGGACAGTGGAGATCCCAGATGTGCCAGTTGATCCAACTATGCCTCCGGCTACCACCAGAGATGATGTTCGAGCTGAGGAGGTAGTTGATCCCGAGTTTGAGGCTGAGACAGATTAGGAGATTCTTGAGGTTGATGAGGAGGTTTCTTACGAGGGACTTACAGAGACTGAGGAGGCCATGGTAGATGCAGCTGTGCAGACATCTTTGGCAGACACACCTTTGGCAGCCCCTAGCAGATCTGGTATTGTTGATGTGACTCCGGGCACTAATGCCTAAGATAAGAGTGTTGCACCGGGCATTGATGCCCCGACAAAAAGAGAGACTGCTTAGACAGAGTCTTCTTTACCTCCCTCTCTGTCCTTTTTATTGACTTTTTGGATATTTTCTTGTATTTGAGGACAAATTGTTTTTTGTTTGTGGTGGGGTGAGGTATTTCCATACCTACCTCTTGTGTTGATGACATGTTCTGTATATATTGGGTTTTGTGCTATATATTGTGTTTTGACACTGTTTTTGTGGATGTTTGAGCTTGTGGCTCCTTGTTTTGATTGTAAATAATTTTTTACCCTTTTTGAAAATTTTGTGCCACCTCTTGATTGTGCTTGAATGTGGTTGTTACTTTGCAAATTTGAGTATCGGTCTTGATCAATACCGATGACTTGAATAGTGCTCATAACCAAACAAAAATGAATGTGCAGCTACGATGAGGCCAAATGAAGTTCCATACACAATATGTGAATTTTTTGCATCTCGTTGTGACTAGCCGGTTATCAAATTGAGTCTCTTGTGATTATAGTTGCACGCTAGCGAAAGTGTGGAGTCTTGTTGGACATTGATGTCAATGCCTTGTGTGATGAGCTTACCGTGAACCATGTGTGATGACACCTAGAATTTTCCCCGTTGGTTCAGTTGACTAAGTGATGCAAGCTCTTGAAATGGTCTTAGGCAACAATTTTAAAGAGTGAAACAATTTGACATTATACCTCTTTTAGGGCCTACTTTGTGAGTGTGTGAACTTCGCTTGAACACCTTTTGAGCCTTAGCCTTTCCTTGGAAGAAACTTGATGAAATTGTGACCTTTCTTTATCTCTTCACCCTTAATCCTCATGGAATGTGGTTTGTTTAAATAGCCAACTTAGGCCAAAAGCCTAAGTTGGGGGTGTGGTGAAAAGAGAAAGTAAATCAAGAAGATCAAAGAAGTCCCCTTTGACCCATGGTTTTGAGAAAGATAAAACCCCTCCATACAAAAAAAAAAGAGAAAAAGAAAAGAAAAATGAATAATAAAAAGAATGAAATTTTTTGAAATAAAGTTGTGAAAGTGCAAAAGAAGCGGGGTGTCCGGTATTCCATGGAAAGTGAATAATGGTGTGACTTTTGAGCATGATGAGATTGATGAAGAAAAGGAAAGAAATTGTTGTTCATACCACATTTCATGAGGATAGAAGCCACTGAGCCTAAATGACCATACCTTTACACTCAGCCCTATTACAAGCCTTAAAAAGCCCTTTTTGATCTTGAGTGAGCTAAAACAAGTGTTGGTTGGAAAATAAGGGCAAACATCTGGGTGAAGTCATGCATGTGTTCATCTTTGTGAGTGTGAGAGTTGTTTGTGATACCGAAAATATTAAGTGTTGAACCATTGTGTGTGAATGAGGAATCATCTTTGTGTGAGGGCATTTAAGTACCTTTTTTTGAGCTTGAACTTGCATTTGAAGCAAGTATTGTGAACTTGAGAATCTTTGGTAAAGGTGAGTCACAACTTGAATCTTTGAGTGCACAATTAATCCTTACATGAGTAAGTTGAGTCTTTTTGTGGACATTCATGATTGAGTCTTGTGTAGCACTATTTGAGACATCCTTTTTGAACTGCTGAACTTGAGTTTTACTTGAGGACAAGCAAAAGTTTAAGTTGGGGGTGTTGATGAGTTCGAGATTTGGACTCATTTAGGGCTTTATTTGGATAGATTTAGTGTCCTCAAATGCTTATTTTGTGCCAATAACTGATATAAAATCCTTGATTTCCAGGTATATGGATTGAGGAACAAAGCATGGACAGTAATTTGCAAAAAGGAACAAAGTGAGCTGAAAGAACGAAGAAATGAAAGTCTGGTGATCACAGAATCCCTTTGGCAAGTAGCCAAATGGCCTCTTGACCGCTCAAAGTTCCAGTGTGCCAAGTCCTGAAGGAGAAAACCAAGTTGGCGAGAGAAAGGAGCAGTCGGCGTGTTGCAGAGTGGTTCAGCGATGCAGTGTTGGATCGCCCAAAGTTATAGAACTTGAGGATACTGAAGGCCAAAGCAAAAAGGCGATGGAACTGACCGAAGGGGGGATCGACAAGCTGATCGGCGAGCCCGACTTACTGCGCCGAATGGCCCTTCGCAGCATATTTTTGGTGATTATAAATACATTTTCAAACACTAAGTTATATATCAAATTTTATTCTGAACATTCATTAGAGTAATTTTGAGTTTGAACTCTGAGTATTGAGACAAGTTTTCCTTAGCTTTGAAGAATTGAAGTTTTCACTTTTGAGAAATTGGAAGTGGGACTTTGAGATTCTTCAATTTGTACCTTTGTAAAGACGAAATTAATCTTACCCAGTTGATGGAAACACAATTTGGTAACGATTTTTATCTTTTTATGATGTATAGCTAAAACCTCAATTCTTGGGGTGTGATTATGTGATTATGGGTTGATTTAGCTTATGGGTATTGCTAATTATTTGTTTAAATGTTGTTTAAGTAATTTCAATCATTAATTATGGTTTAATTTAAATAATTGTAGTTGCAAATGCAGTTCTACCTTTGTATTTTTGGCTTGCTCGAGAGAGAGGTTTTAAAACCAAGATTATTGATTGATGGTCTGTGGGTATTGGGTTGTCATGGGTTCATCTCGAGAGAGTGAATCTTAAACCCTTTTCCATGCATTCAGCTCGAGAGAGTGAATGGACTAAGGCGTAGGTTGTTCTTATTTTGTATACTTGTCGATGTTCGAGAGAAATTGACTTGATTCGGGGTAAATTGTTCGAAAAAGTTTACCTCCTCCATAGTCTAGCTTAATCACTAATATTCACCTATTTTCTAACAGTTACAATTACCCGTTTGTCTATATTATCCTATAATCGAATCACATCCCAAGAACCCGTCTCATTCTTGTTATTCCTTATTATTTGTTGCTGCTGTAGTTGATAATTACAACCAAAAACCCCTGTTATTTGGCAGTCGTGTCACCCCCTAATTTGAATTATGTTTTTATTCGATAATGTCTATTCCTATGGCTGATTTGAACATTTTTATACTTTACTCTTGAATCTACTCTCTATGGGATTCGACCCCAACTCATTTAGTTGGTTATTATACTGACTAACGTTCGTTGACGCTTAGAACTGGATTAAGTGTCCTTGAAACGTTAATCAATACACTCGCTTGCAAGCGCGTAAATACACTATATTTTATTTTAAAATATTATTTTTTATCAAAAAAACTTATTTTTTCATTAACACACTCCCACCCCACCCTACCCCAATTTCTCTTCTTCTCTAATACTCTTCACCCCTAATCCTAAACTTTCTTCTCTTGTTCTTCAACAAAATCATTCACCATACCCATTCTTTTCTTTTCTTCGAAATCCCTCGTCATAAACTTTCTTTTTCTTCTTTGACCTACTCTCCACTTTGCAACAAATCAAAGCCCCGCCATTAATTTCTTTTTTCATCCCTCATTTTCCTAAATTCTTATTTTTTATTTTATTTTAAAAGTTGAAACCATTGTTTGTGTTAGTTAGATTCAAAGAGGAGGTATGATATGCATTTACGTAAAGGGTGATGGTGGGTATTGAAAAAGTTGAAAACTCCATTGATAAGCTTGAGAAAGCTTGAAGAACAACAAATGGGTCTTATGAATTTGTGAATTTAATTCAAATTTATGATTGAGGCTCGTTGGATTTATGTTAGTAAACTTGTAGTTGAAATTTCAAGTCAAATAACGAAGAATTTTCATCTATTTGGCATGCATTTGGTGCTCAAATTCTAAGAATATATGAAGGCTGAAGAATATGACTATTTAAAAAAATTCAAACTTTACAAAAATTAAATATTTGATTTTTTTTATTTTCTTAATATTTAATTTCTGATGTGTCATTGAAAAATGACATAGAATTACATATGTAAGAGGTTGGATTACACACACAAAGATCTGATGAGAAAAATGTTTAAAATATAGTATTTTTAACGAGTTTAAGGGTTTAGTTGACAAAAAGTTAAGTAGGAGGGTTTAGATTACAAAGACATACAAGTATAAAAGTTCATCAGACCATTTTTCCATATATCTAATGAGGATTTGATGTAAGGGAGAGTGATCTACACACATGGTTGGAGGGGTTTAAATATCTTATTTTAATTGAGTTTGAGGGTTCACTTGACAAAGAGCTGAGCAGAAGAGTCCAGAATACAAACTCATACAGGTACAAGGGTCCATCACACCATTTCGCCTGTCTAATTTCTCTTTCCCTTTTCTTTTTACATGTACACTTTGGGAGCATGAATGCAGTGTTCATAAATACTTTCACTTGCTGCAAAAATCTTGCTTTGAGACTCGATACCTACCACTAGATCTAAAACTCGTGTCTATTTTCCTTCATGTATTTTAGTCTCTTTCAAATACATCTGAACAAAGAATGAAAGAAGGGGAGAGAAGTTGTGGACATTTTCTTGCTTCTGTGATGATTAGTTGTTTTTACCTACCTTAAATATCTTGTCCTTTTAACTACAATTCAATTATCTTATTTACTTGTGAACATGAGCATTTACGTACAATGACTAGAATTGAGCCTTCGTATTGATTTTGGTTAGTACTTTTTCATTAGAACAAAGGATGATTTCTAATTAATAATACAAATAGTCATAAAAAAATAAGCCTTTTGGGGTACATAGTCTTTTATCATCTCATAATTTGGAATCAGTTTTTCTTTAAGTTTTAGATGTGGTAATTCCTTCCACCTACTTTGGAGTTGAGAATATTTTTTTTTCTTTACAAAAGAAAATCCTTATCTTAGTTTTGTTTAAAATTCAATGTCTAGTCTTTTCTCTGGAAAATGACCTTTTGAAACTTTTTTCCATTTTGTTTCAAATGTATTTTTGTAAGTCATGTCTTTAAATTAAAATAGTGAGTTTATTTTACCAAAAACGTGATCTGCATTTTGAGATACAAAGGTTTCTGCACACACTTAGCCTAGTTCATAAATTAAGTTCGGCTGGTTAACCATTTTTAATGGATCTTAAAGGGTGTTTAAAACCTTCACTTTAGATTAGTTTAATCTTTACCTAAAATCCTATGTTTAGTAGACCATAAAACGGAGTTAACTTTAGACAATTCTTTAATCAATTTTAGGTGCCCTAATTCAACCTAAATAATTAGGTGGCGACTCCTTAAATTAGTTAATAATTTAAGAATCACCAATATGTTGTACATTATTTTGACCCGATTAAAATGGGTATAACAACTGCTCTCTCCTTCGCTCATCTTTCTCTTCTTATTCCCCTTGGTGGCAATCACCTTCACCTGGAGGGGGTGGAAGGGGGAATCCATCTCTCTCTGTCAGCATCCTCATCCAGTACCCCAACTCGCTTGCACAATGCAGACACTAGTCTAGGAAGGAAGGGCCCTTTCTTGGTGCCCCTCTAGAGGACCCTCAACTCTGACACGATTTATGCCTCCCTATTTAGCTGAATGCCATGTGTGATGCAGACAACAACCAAGGCTTGAGGATAAGTCATGTTGATGAGTTTTTCCGACGGATGAAACCTATGAGACACCAAGTTCAGCCAGCTCTCAGCATCGATTGTGCAATAGATGCTCGTATGCCCTCAGTGTTGGGCCAATAGACCAGGACTCTAAACTCCTCCTCAGTCATTGATGTCCATCTCCTGGTGTTTGGCATCGTATGCTACATTTGAAATATGAGGCACTCCTAGATTCTCATTAATGGTCCGGATATCCACAGGGACATCCCTTCCCGAATGTAGATGGTGGGGTTGGGGTTGTCCTATAGCACGGTGGGGAGCATGGCATAGAACTCCTTCACCTAGTTTGATACCTCGAAAGGGAGAACCTGTACTAGTGGGCATCAACCAAACTCATGCAGCCTATTAAATAATGAATCTATCTGCTATGCCACACCCTTCATGTTGTAACTCCTCTCATAATAGAAACCAGTCCTTAGATAGTCGAGAAATATTTCCCAACTAGCATTATCGGAGAACCTCTCATAAACTGGTATGTGTTTTTGGTTGGCAGCCATTGAATGTTAAGTCTGTAAGATTAACAAATGGTTCGATTAGAACTCGTCAGATGCAAGAAAATCAAAAGTTTGGAAGATATCAAATTCTTGACCATGTCTGGGAAGCCACACTGCCTGCAGCCTCCCACTATAGCAAGTTGCTTCCCACGATAGTGATGGCACTATAGAGGGAATTTTTGCGCTACAGAGGCATTACAATAATGGCGTTCATCATTACATATTTTCATTCGGTGCATCAATGGTGGATTTCACATGACAGAACCTTGGAAATCTGCCAATTTGCCCTATTTCACAACACACCTTCGACCTTGACGTACCAAACCAACTCATTCATGCCAAGTTTGATATCGAAAGTTCTACTCACCCAAATTTACTTCCGAAAATACATATGGACTCTTTAAAGTCTTAACAACAAGAAAACAAACACTGCTTAAACGTTTCACCCAATCTTTTCTTCAGATTGTCCTAGACCTCATCTCACTCAGATTTTTTCCGAGCCTAGACTAGCATGAAATTTCCAACTCTCTAACCGGAAATTTTCTCACTCGATTTGTTTTACAAAAAATTCTCCCTTAACGACTGAAAGGTTCATTATAGTAAGTGATACTCAAGTACTAATTTATATTTGTTGGTTCACTACTTTTTTTTCCTGTTTGGGGTAGGAAGAGAGGGGAAATGGGATTAAATATCAAACATATGTTTGTAAAACAAATCTAAAATAAATTAGTGCATGTTAGAACTGTGTATAAGGTTATAGAAAGGGATTTGAGACAAAAATGAACCAAAGTGAAGGTGATAATTCAATATTTATCAGATGGTTGTTATTTTCATTTTTTCATCTAAAGTCCTGAATTATGTATGTTTTCCTTTTTACTGTCAATGGTAGTAAAATATTATTGTACCAAAACATTTCTGAGCTTACTTAATACCTTTTCTATTTAATGGTCTATCGCTCGTTTGATTTTTAAAATATTATGACTGGTCTTGATCTCAACCAGCTTGATAATAAAATAAGTAAAATTATCCATATTCGGTCTGAAACTCACATTTGCCTATAAATCCTACCATTTGAGAGTGATAGGGTTGACATTATGAATAATTGGATACTGAAAAAATAGAATTAGAACGTGCAAGATTTAAAATGGTTGTACAAGAAAATAATGTATGCCCAATTGATATAATGTGCATTGTTGTTGTTGATGATGTTGTTCCTCTAAGAGACATGAAATTGATATTTTGAACATAGATTTAGAACATGAATTTTGGGGACTTTAACATCGAAATGGACTCGGATGGTAAATTTAATTGTAAATTTTGAATCTTGTGCTTATCGATAATGTTTGTTCAAAGAATATGGAGTGTTTGGCAACACAATGAACAATAACTTTGACATAAAATTTATTGTTAATTGTGCAATGTTTGATTGGCAACATAGAGGCTTTTAATTCATGAACTATAAAGGGCTTATTTGTAGATCAACATAGTAATTTTATTTATATATATATATATATAGTTTTTTCAAATAATAATTAATGAATTACTTAAAGAATAAAAATGATATAGATTAAGAAATCAGGTAAAAAGTAAGGCAAAATGGTCTGGTGGACCCTTATACTTGTATGTGTTTGTATTGTGAACCCTTCTACTTAATCATTTGTCAACTGAACCCTTAAACTCAATCAAATTAGTCTTTTAAACCCTTCCAACCATGTGTGTAGCTCACTCTCCTTTACATAAATGACATGTCATATACACATCAGATATATTAATGGCATGTCATAATTATTTTAAAAATTATTAACCAAAATTGTTTAATAAAAGATAAAATAATAAAAAATTAATTATATTATTTAAAGTAAACCCATTATAGTTTCTCCCCTTCCCACTATTTCATGGCCCTAACCATCGCCGCCGTCGTGATTGTTGCCGGCGAGACTACTCATATTCCTTCCTTTACCTGCCCTTCATCTCCGCCACACGTCACGACCATTTTCCTTTCCTTCTCCAACCTCACAAAACCAACAACCTAAGACACCACACCAGATCTAGCCGAACACCATCACCATTTGCGCCTTCATCTCCGCCGCACACCATCACCATTTTTGCCACCATGATTAGATCATCGCACCCTCACCCACCTCGTTTTCCTCTCTGTTGACCAGCCGCGCCTCTCTCTCACTCCACTGCGTATCAATGGTGTCCGGCGATCGCACCACCAGTGTCGCTCGCTCCCTCCGTCGGTGAATTAGTTGACTCAAGGAAGTGCCCAAGATAATCTAAATAAATGAAAATAGATTGTGGAAAAAAAGAAAAAAGGGGTTGGGCAGGGGATGGATATGGCTGAAAAAGAGGTGTAATGGGTGAAGAAGAAGGAGTTTTTTAATTAATGGTTTAAAAAATGAAAAAAAAATATTTTTTTTATAATTTTTAATATTGTTTTAAGCAAAAATGCTCCTCACTTGCCTTAATAGGCGTGTAGTTTCACACTTTTGCCAATTCAGACATCCTAATGCCACATAAACCTGGTCAATGGTCAGAGGAGTTTGTTAAATTGTGTTTTATTGAGTTTAAGGGCTCAGTTAACAAATAATTAAGTAGAAGGGTTCACAATACAAACGCATACAAGTTTAAGGGTCCACCCGACCATTTTGCCAAAAAGTAATGTATACAAAGAATTGAGTACCAAGTAAAACAAGAAATATAATAATTAATTGGGTAGCATACAATTAATTAACTAATATGTAGGAGTAAGATACATGAATGACCCAATACACTGGCTTTGTTTCCATATACAAACTCAAAATTATTTTTTACTTATATATAAAGATATTGAATCCTTTCAATCATGGGTTGACTTTGATATAAGATGTTCTAAAATTATGGAATTAATTTCTCTAGATTAATTTAGACATGTTATTCATAATTTTGAATAGTTGAGGCCAATGGACATAGTTTGAGTAGAGTTTGACACTTCAAGAAAGGTATGTACTAGTTATAAAACAACTGAGACTTTAGCTTTTTGAATACTTGGTTATTCAACGTCATGACCTGGAACTTGCATTATTTGATTTCAAATACCCAGTGCATTGTGGGGTTAACACACACTAAGTCTTTTTCCTTCAAAAACACCAAATGAGTTAGATTTATTAATCAAATAGATATTTACATGAATGGGCTAGTCCAAAGTGCTAAGCCCATTCATAAAAAAAAAAATTAATCCAATAAAACAAAATCAAAAGTGGAAAGTCAAAAATTAAATATGAAAGTGAAGCGACTAAAGAAATCTAGAGAAATCTTTGAGAACTCTAGCCAATACTCTAGTGATATCTTCAACGTTTTCTCTTTGTCCTTCACTACAAGCTATGATGGATCTGAAGATAGGAAAGTCAGCAACAGTAGAAACAAGAGGAGCAGTTGGAGTTCAAGGTACACTTCAACTCAGTTCTTACTACTCCGATTTGTTGCTTTGTTTTATAGATCTGATAAAATGAACCCTATTATGTATTTCAATCACCACTACACCCTCATTGTATTCTTTTTCTTCCACCCTCAGATTTGAAAAGCCTCTACTATTGCTTTATAGAATAATAATAGAAATGTTGTCGAGACAAATACATCAATTCTCGATCTGAAACATACTCAAAGCAAAACTATTTATTCATCCAGAAAGCTATTAGGTAAGAAACAGTGTGCTTTTCCTTATTAATTATCATTGATAAGATGAGTTTTATAGAAATTAAGGCCACACATTTAAAAATGGAAAAAATTTCAAACAAATTTTTCCTTATTAATTATCCAGCACAAACTTAAAAAATAGATAATTTTTCATTTTGTTTAAAGGATGTAAGGTAACTCAACACTCACAAATCTTTTCAATTGTTATCCCTTGATAGGTTGAATTTGAAAGAGATTAGTATCACACATCATTGGGAGCACTCTAAGATAAAAATTAGTGTAAAGTAAGTGACCAATCATCCTTAAACCAAAAGTCACTAGTTATCACTAGTTGCACCAGAAAGTGGTAAAAGAAAACCTCACCCAATTCCTATGTCTTAGTTTATAATCATTGTACACCTTAACCTCTCATCAGATGGAATGACAGACAGATTATATGAAATCATTTCAGGCATTACATTAGAGTAAAATTATCGCATCCTAGTTTCCTTTGTTGACAAGCATAATGATTAATAACCAAAGTACCAAACTAGCTTTGTGAAGCTAAATAAGCCTAAAATTAAGCATATTGCATTTATGCATGCTAAGAATTATCTTTGCTGCATTAGAAAGGTCTTGAAAAGTTTCCACCAAATAGGTGCCTACAAAATCAACAACTAAGTCAGCAAAAAAGTCGGCCAGAATGTTGCATTCCCTTAGAGTGTGTTTCAACTGTCTGCTAATTGCTTCAGCCTCCTTAACCACACTCTAGGGGACCTCCAAGTTTCTTCAATAAAAAATTTCATTGAAAAATAATCAATTCTACTATTAGAGGCAATAAATTTCTTTCCATGCAACAATGAATTCTCTCTTTTATAGCCATTACTTCTACCACAAGGTTGGTTGAAACTGGTAAAATTGTCCCTTTTAATCTTAAAGTATCACCATCGCTATTTCCGACACAAAATAGCTAAACTAGGGATATGATTACCTTTGGATTTACCATCTATATTACACTTGTACCAACCAGAAAGAGGGTGAAACCACATCACAATCTTACAACTATGTTTGTGTTGTGATCCTTCCAAAATTTCCATAATATGAGGCCAATTCCTAGGTACATTGTCACGACCCATGCCTACACCCTGGACGTGGACGACACTCAAGAACTAATGTTGGTCCCCAAGTGAACCCTCATCCTGGAAGACTACAAGCGGAAGACTAATTTAAGCATACAAAGCTTAAAAACTGCATAAAAATTAATGAAACTCAATTACAAAGCTTTAACTCAAATGAAAAACTCTGAATAAAAATAAATTATTCAACTCGCCATAAAATAGACAACTTAAGTTTTTAAAACATTTAATAAAATAAATGGACAAACTTCTGAAACTCTACAGTCTATCTATGAATCCTCTAAATGACATAGATGGAAGTCGGGACAAGACCCATGACCTCCTAACAACTGACATAACTGAAAGTAAAAGTGGAAACCTCCAGAAGCAACGAGGCTCACCATAACTAACTCGAACTCCATGTGGTATCAATGAAGCTCATGTTGATGACCCAGAATACCGATATCTGCATCATGAAATGATGCAGGCCAAATGGATCAGTACGTGGAATGTACGAGCATGTAAGGGGAATTCTAAAGCATAACATAAGCTAGAACTTGATTGTAACACCCCAGAAAAATGGTAGGTTAAACTAGACCCTAACGTAAGGATTAAAAACTATAAAATGAATCCCCGTAGATTAGTAGACCATCTAAACTTGACATAGAGGTTTTAGGAGTCAAGGCCTAAGGGACAAGTGCCAAGCAAAAGGGGCAAGCCAAGGACAAAGGTGAACGCTGCCCCAAACTTGAGCACACTGCCTCAAGCTCCACGGCCACAACCATGGCTCGTGTTCATGACCACGGCTCGTGGGATTCCTCATGGAGTGGCCTTGGCCAAGGGAGAGAAGCCACACAAAACCTTAGCCACTGCTTCAAACTTCACGGAAGGGACCACGGCTCGTGGTCTTGATCACGTCTCGTGGAGCCCTTCATGAAGGAGACTTCGGCATGGGGGTTTGGGGGCATGAGGTAGCCTAGATACTGCCTCACCATTCACGAGCAAGACCATTGGTCGTGGTCCACTTCACAGCTCGTGAAGGTGCTCGTGAGGATGCCTTAGGCGAAGGAGCCTTTAGCTCCAAAGACATGGCTACTGCCCCACCTTCACGAGGGGAACCACGGGTCGTGGTCCTCACCATAGCTCGTGAAGGTGTCTCATGACACCTGGGCGCGGACTTTAAGTGGAGGTTAGTTCAGTCAATTCCTATTTTAGTCCAACTTAAGTGAGGTCATTTTGGGTATTTTTGGGGGTAATATATAAGTTGTTTTAAGTCCAAATTCACCCAAAATAAGTCATTACACTTAAACACCCAATTGAAATAAAAAACTCCCTCCTCTTTCAATATTTCTCTCTCTAAACAAAAAGAAGAAGAAAGGAGTCATTGAAGCTAGGGTTTGTGAATTCCAAAGGTTCTTCCTTAAATTTCTTAAAGTTTCATAGTCAAGGTATGGATTATTTTCATCCTTGGGTATCTATCACCCAAAGAGCCCCTTCAAAATATGTTTTTAAGATTTCAAGTCCCCTAAATCTAGGGTTTTCAATCTATAACATGGGTCTTCTTCTAAAACATTTTCAATTGATTAACTATGGTTGATTATGATGAATTATGGTTGGATTAATGGAGTATTGATGTTATATGATGAGAATCTCCCTTGGACCCATGATTTCCCCTTCGTCCTAAATTGTGAACTATGTATGGCTTGATTGATGATGGGAGCTTGACAATTGATTATGTTTACATTGATTTAGTAGTTGAATCATGATATCCCTATATTTAATGGGGTAATTCTAGAAGTTAGGGTTGATCTTGATTTATAGCCATGAAGGGAAACTTGTTAGGGTTTATACATATTGATGAGGATTGTAAATGAACTTGTGATTCACTTAGATAGTGATGACCCTATGATTATTGTGTAATTGCGGTATTGATGCAAGATCCTTCTTCCCTATACCCTTACACTTGATTATGTATGAAGTATGTATGTATGTTATGATAAGCTTGTTGAATATTATGTGAAAGGTTTACTCACATGTTGTTGATTCTAAGGTTGAAAGGATATTCTCACCTAATGAATCAATGAGCCATTATGATGTATGTTGGTTGAATGCCTAGTGCATTCTCTCATGACCATGAACTTGAGTAAAGACTAATATGAATTCTAAAGGGAATTATGCTTAGCACCGAGTGGATATGAGTATGAGATGGGTTCCTTCACGCTAGTAGTTGGGTTCCCAATATGGTTAACTCATGAGATGGAAACCTCCACGTTAGTAGTTAGGATTTCTAGAAGTAATCTCCTTTTTCCCATAACTATGTGCGCACATAGGTCTTTAGCTAGTGGATCCACCTAAAAGATAAAAATGTACATTCTACCTTAGGCAAGTAGGACACCTCTTTTCGGTGTGGGGGGTAGAACACCGGATTCCATGTCGCTCACATGGTCTATGTCGGTTAATGCTATTTTCCCTATATGATACAAATATGAACTATGATAAGAACATGGAATTTAATTATGACTTAATAAGAGGTACTACTTAGTATGAGTGAGGGTATGGGACTTCACTTATGCATTGCACAAGTAGGCTTTAAGAGGGGTTATGGTGTGGTTCTCTTATGATATGAAGACTTATGGATTATGTATGTATGCTATGTATGGATGTTAAGGTTGACTTTACGTGTTACAAGTTATGAATATGAATAACTCCTTACTTATGTATGTTGGTTATGGATAAGGCAAAAGTAAGATATGTATGTTATTGGTGACTTAAATGTGATACTTAGCATTTGGTAGGGTTATGGGATCTTACCTTTGCATTGCACTAGTATGGCATTGGGTTGCTTATATGTTGGTTTGACTTATGTTTCTTCATAAATGTGCATAATGGTTTTTAAACTTGATAAAGGCATGATTTCAACTAAATGTCCCTTTTATGCATGATTTAAGGATTTTGTGCATGGCTTCCATACTTAGTACATTATTTGTGCTAATCCATATTTTCTACATTTACTATGAGTGTATGTTCCGGTTGTTGAGACGCACTTCTTCTTTCAAGTGAAGCTTGGGTTGACTATTCCCTAGGCTTGGTGAGTCCTCATGGTTCGAGGACAAGACATTATTCTTTTCTAGCTTCTATTGTACTTTCTATGTTTGAGATTTTATTGATGTAAAGGGAATTTGACCCTATTTGTATTCTCTATTGTACTAGATGGTGATTGAGACAAGGTCTAGACTCTTATTTTCTTTTATGAAAAATAAGTTGACTTCGATTGTAAAAATTTTAAATTTTTCGCATCATTTCTATGAATTTATGTTATGATTATGCTAAGGGCTTGTATGAGACCCCTTCGGGGTCAAGTACGCCGTGTTACGTCTAGGGGGTACCCCTGGGTTATGACAAACTTGGTAATCAGAGCACAGAGTTTAGAATGATCCTAGGATGATGTCTCATGAACCACGTCTAGTAGAGTCTTGTTCATGAGTGTGAAGCGTGCCACATTTATGAATGAGAGTCTATAAGATGTTTATGAACTTTCACTTCTTTCATTACTTTTTAGTCGTGCCTTAGAGTTTTAACTCTATGAAATCCTTCTCCTAACCCTTTTCTTGTGCATATAGGATATGACTACAAGAACAGCGACTGCAAAAAGGATGGAAGATGAGATTGCGAATGAGGGAGTTCTTCCCCAAGGTCCTCAAGTTCCTCAAAGCTCCTAATGATGAGGGGGCTAGTCAAATGTGGAAATAAGGACGACTCTCCAAACATTGACTCATGCTTTAACAACTCAAGTCACTAGGGATGCTAGAGTTTAAGTGAACCCCAATGTGAGTACAACCGCTTCAAGGATAAGGGATTTCACAAGAATGAATCCCCCTATATTTTATGGCTCCAAATTGGATGAATACCCACAAGGGTTTATTGATGAAGTGTTTAAGGTGCTTGATACTATGGGAGTGTCTCCACAAGAGAAGGCAGAACTAGCCGCCTATAAATTGAAGGACGTGGCTCAAGTTTAGTATGAGCAATGGAAGGATGAGAGACCCATAAGAGCGGTCCCGGAAGATTGGGGATTGTTCAAGTCGGCCTTCTTTGATAGGTTTTTTCCCCTAGAGTTGAGGGACGAAAGATGCAAGAATTCATCAACATTCGCCAAGGAGGTATGAGTGTGAAGGAATATAGCCTTAAGTTCACCCAATTGTCTAAATATGCTCCAACCTTAGTGGCGGACTCTAGGGCCAAGATGAACAATTTTTTATGGGGATATCCGACATGGTAGTCAATAACTGTCGTTCGGCAATGCTCATCCCAAGTATGAATATTTCACGTCTTATGGTTCATGCCAAACAAATTAAAGAACAAAAGCTCAAGCAAGTGATTAGAGAAGTGAAGAGGGAAAGGACCGATGATGGGAATTCTTCCAAGAGTAAATTTGAGGTTCAAGGTAAATTAAGGTTTAAGAGAAGCTTTTCCAACAAAGGCTCTGCTAGTGCTCCAAAGGTCAACAAATATAGGGTGTCTAACCCTAAGCCACAAGGAGGTAATAGTGGTAGCTCTTATGTTGAAAGACCTAGTTGTGCAAAGTGTGGCAAAAGCATGATGGCAAGTGCTTAGTAGGCAAGGATGGTTGCTTTAGTTATGGGAAGAGCGGTCATATGAAGAGAGATTGTCCCATGCTAAGGGCTCAAGGAAGAGAGGGCAAGGAAGTCCCTCTTAGTAGTTCAAATTACGATGCTCCCAAGAAGAACAACTTCTATGCTCTTCAATCCCGAGGTGACCAAGAGAGCTCCCCGGACGTGGTAACGGGTATGTTGAAAGTCTTTTCTATTGATGTTTATGCATTATTAGACCCCGGTGCCACTTTATCTTTTGTTACACCTTTTGTGGCTATGAAATTTGAAGTGCTTCCAGAAGAGTTACTAGAACCTTTTTCGGTGTCTACCCCTGTTGGTGACTCGATAGTGGCAAAAAGAGTCTATAGGAGTTGCCTTATTTCTTTGTCTCATAGAGTCACTTTGGTTGATTTGGTAGAATTAGACATGCTTGATTTTGATGTAATTTTGGGCATGGATTAGTTGCATGCATGTTATGCTTCAATAGATTGTAGGACCCGGGTGGTCAAATTTCAATTTCCAAAAGAGCCAATTTTAGAGTGGAAAGGGGGGAATTCTATTGCTAGAGGGAAATTTGTTTCATGTCTAAAAGCTAGTAAAATGATCTCCAAGGGGTGCATGCATCATATTGTTAGGGTTATGGATGTTGAGTCCAAGGTCACTTCTTTAGAGTCGGTCCCCGTGGTGAGTGAGTTTCCAGAAGTCTTTGCCGATGACTTTCCTGGCATTCCTCCCAAATGGGAAATAGACTTTGGCATTGATCTTTTGTCGGATACACAACCCATATCTATCCCTCCTTATAGAATGGCTCCGGCCGAATTGAACGAGTTGAAGGAACAACTCAAGGACTTGTTAGATAAGGGTTTTATTGAACCAAGCATCTCTCCATGGGGTGCTCCGGTATTGTTCATAAAGAAGAAATATGGGTATCTTAGGATGTGTATAGACTACCTCCAATTGAACAAGCTGACTATAAAAAATAAGTATCCTCTCCCTAGAATTGACGATTTGTTTAATCAACTTCAAGGGGCCAACTATTTCTCCAAAATAGATCTTCATTCGGGTTACCATCAACTAAGGGTAAGAGGGGCTGACATTCCCAAGACGGCCTTTAGGACCCGGTACGGTCACTACAAATTTATGGTTATGTCTTTTGGGTTAACAAATGCCCCGACGACATTCATGGACCTAATGAATAGGGTGTTTAGGCAATATCTTGATTCGTTTGTGATCATTTTTATTGACGATATTTTGATCTATTCAAGAAGTGAGGGTGAACATATGGATCATTTGAGAATCGTATTGCAAGTCCTTCAAGACCACCAATTGTATGCAAAGTTTAGCAAGTGTGAGTTTTGGCTAAGGTCGGTTGCCTTTCTTGGTCATATTGTGTCAAGCATGGGTATCGAGGTAGATCCTAAGAAGATGGATGCGGTCAAGAGTTAGCCAAGACCTCTAACTCCTACTGTTATTAGAAACTTTTTGTGTTTGGCCAGTTACTATAGGAGGTTTGTTGAGGTTTTCTCCTCCATTGCTTCTCCATTGACGACCTTGACTCAAAAGAAAGCTAAATTTGTGTAGTCATAGGCTTGTGAGAAAAGTTTCCAAAAGTTGAAAGATAAGCTTACTTCCGCTCCGATGTTGACCTTACCGGAGGGTACCGAGGTGTTTTTGATATATTATGATGCTTCTCGAGTGGGTTTCGGATGTTTCCTTATGAAACATGGTAAAGTGATTACCTATGCTTCGAGGAAACTCAAGGTACATGGAAAGAATTATCCAAATCATGATCTTGAATTAGCGGCGGTAGTGTTTGCTTTGAAAATATTGAGACATTACCTTTATGGGGTCCATGTAGATGTCTTCACCGATCTTAAGAGTCTTAAATATGTGGTTAGCCAAAAAGACTTGAATCTCCGACAAAGAAGGTGGTTAGAACTTTTGAAGGATTATGACATGAGTGTCCGTTACCACCCCGGCAAAGCTAATGTAGTTGTGGATGCCCTAAGTCGATTGTCCATGGGTAGTGTGGCTCATGTAGAAGATGAGAAGAAGGAATTGGTTCGTGATGTGCATAGGTTTGCCCGGTTAGTTGTCCAACTAGTGGATTCCACCAAGGGTGGAGTTATGGTCCATCATAGTTCCTAATCGTCCTTTGTGGTTGATGTGAAGTCTAAACAACACCTTGATCCCATACTAATGGAGTTGAAAGAATTGGTACTCAACAAGTCCGTTTAGGCTTTCTCCCAAGGGGGAGATGGGTTGCTTAGGTACCAAGGTAGATTATGTGTTCCGGATGTTGATGGGTTAAGAGAGAAAATTTTAGAAGAGGCTCATGGTTTGCGGTATTCTATTCATCCGGGAGCAACCAAGATGTATCGTGACCTACGGGAAGTCTATTGGTGGAATGGTATGAAGAAGGATATAGCGGATTTTGTGGCCAAATGTCCGAATTGACAACAAGTTAAGGCCGAGCACCAAAGGCCCGAAGGGTTGTCCCAAGATATAGATATTCCCACTTGGAAGTGGGAGGATGTGAATATGGATTTTATTGTGGGATTGCCTCGTACTCGAAGGCAACATGATTCTATTTGGTTCATTATTGATAGAATGACAAAGACCTCCCACTTTATTCCCGTCAAGACTTCATTTTTGGCAGAAGACTAAGCCAAGTTATACATCAATGAGATAGTGAAGTTGCATGGGGTCCCCTCATCTATCATTTCAGATCGGGGTACTCAATTTACTTCACACTTTTGGAGGGCATTCCAAAAAGGGCTTGGTACCAATGTTAAACTTAGTACCGCCTTCCACCCTTAAACGGATGGTCAAGCGGAACGCACCATTCAAACCTTAGAGGACATGTTGAGGACATGTGTCATAGATTTCAAGGGTAGTTGGGATGACCAACTCCTTTTGAGTGAGTTTGCCTACAACAATAGTTTCCACTCAAGCATTGACATGGCTCCGTTTGAAGCCCTTTATGGTAGGAGGTGTAGATCTCCAGTTGGTTGGATTAAAGTAGGTGAATTTACTCTAATTGGTCCCGAACTAGTGTATGAGGCCATTAAAAAAATTCGACTCATTAGAGAGAGGTTGAACACGTCCCAAAGTCGGCAAAAGTCTTATGCCGATGTTTGAAGGAAGGGTTTAGAATTTGAGATTGGTGACTGGGTCTACTTGAAAATCTCACCAATGAAAGGTGTGATGAGGTTTGGTAAAAAGGGGAAGCTTAGTCCCCAGTATGTGGGACCATATAAAATCATGAAGCGAATTGGGAAGGGTGCCTATGAATTAGACTTGCCAAATGAATTGGCTCCGGTTCACTCGGTATTTTATGTTTCTATGCTCAAAAAGTGTATTGGTGATCCAATATCCATCATTCCTTTAGAGGGTTTGGGATTTGATGAGAGTCTCTCTTACGAAGAGGTCCCGGTGGAGATTATAGATTGGCAAGTTAAGAGGTTAAGAAACAAAGGGGTAGCTTCCGTTAAGGATTTATGAAGGAATCACTTAGTTGAGGGTGCTACGTGGGAGGCCGAGGCCGATATGAAGTCCCTCTATCCTCATCTTTTTCCTTCGACTCCTATTCAAACTTGAGGTAAGTAGTTTTCTTGAGTTTGGTGTTTTGGAATTCATTTGTGCTATGAGTGTTATTTATGATTTCCTTATGATATGCATGTTCTTGTGAGAATTCACATTTAGCATAAATTGAGTTTTCATGATTTATATATTCCTCATATTGATTTGCATTTTAGTATGATGAGTGCATATTTAACTTTATGAGATAAATTGATGAACATGCTTAGTTATGATTTTGATGAAATGACATGTTGGCTCCATATTGTTGTGTTGAGCTTGCTTGAGTTGGAGAAGGTAGTTCCTCACATGTTTATATGAAATGAAAAGTTTTGTGCAGAATGGGTTGTAGATGTAGTTTCCTACTTCCTTGTATCGCATCGTTTATGTATTGAGAATGGAGTTGATGTTTCCTCCTTTGCATTGTGCATCATTCTTATGTTTCATGCATGATAGGCTGCTAGTCTTGAGTCTCTATTTCCGTAAGGTGTCTAAATCGTCATTCGAGGACAAATGTTCCCAAGGGGGAGATAATGTAACACCAAAAATGGTAGGTTAAACTAGAGCCTAACGTAAGGATTAAAAACTATAAAATGACTCCCCATAGATTAGTAGACCATCTAAACTTGACATAGGGGTTTTAGGAGTCAAGGCATAAGGGACAAGTGCCAAGCAAAAGGGTCAAGCGAAGGCCAAAGGACAAGGCTGCCCCAAAATTGAGCACACTGCCTCAAGCTCCACATCCACCACAACAGCTTGTGGGAGGCCTTGTGGAGTGGCCTTGGACAAGGGAGAGAAGCCACACAAAACCTTAGCCACTGCCTCAAACTTCACGGAAGTGACCACGGCTTGTGGATCCTTTCGTGAAGGAGACTTGGGCATGGGGGCTTGGGGCATGAGGTAGCCTAGCTACTGCCTCACCTTTCACGAGCAGGACCACAGGTCGTGGTCGACTTTACGGATCGTGAAGGTGCTCATGAGGATGCCTTAGGCGAAGTATCCTTGAGCTCCAAAGAGATGGCTACTGCCCCACCTTCACGAGAGGGACCAAGGGTCGTGGTCCTCACCACGGCTCGTGAAGGTGGCTCGTGACACCTGAGCGTGGACTTTAAGTGGAGGTTAGTTAAGTCAATTCCTATTTTAGTCCAACTTAAGTGAGGTCATTTTGAGTATTTTTGGAGGTAATATATAAGTTGTTTTACGTCGAAATTCACCCAAAATAAGTCATTACACTCAAACACCCAATTGAAATAAAAAACTCCCTCCTCTCTCAATATTTCTCTCTCTAAACACAAAGAAGAAGAAAGGAGCCATTGAAACTAGGGTTTGTGGATTCCAAAGGTTCTTCCCCAAATTTCTTAAAGTTTCTTAGTCAAGGTATGGATGCTTTTCATCCTTGGGTAGCTATCACCCAAGGAGCCCCTTCAAACTATGTTTTTAAGATTTCAAATCCCCCAAATCTAGAGTTTTCAATCTATAACATGGGTCTCCTTCTAAAACGTTTTTAATTGATTAATTATGGTTGATTATGGTTGGTTATGATGAATTATGGTTGGATTAATGGAGTATTGATGTTTTATGATGAGAATCTCCCTTGGACCCATGATTTCCCCTTCGTCCTAAATTGTGAACTATGTATGGCATGATTGATGATGGGAGCTTGACAGTTGATTATGTTTACATTGATTTAGTGGTTGAATCATGATATCCCTATATTTAATGGGGTAATTCTAGAAGTTAGGGTTGATCTTGATTTATAGCCTTAAAGGGCAACTTGTTAGGGTTTATACATGTTGATGAGGATTGTATATTAACTTGTGATTCACTTAGATAGTGATGACCCTATGATTATTGTGTAATTGTGGTATTGATGCAAGATCATTCTTCCCTATACCCTTACACTTGATTATGTATGAAGTATGTATGTATGTTATGATAAGCTTGTTAATTAATATGTGAAAGGTTTACTCACATGTTGATGATTCTAAGGTTGAAAGGATATTCTCACCTAATGAATCAATGAGCCATTATGATGTATGTTGGTTGAATGCCTAGTGCATTCTCTCATGACCATGAACTTGAGTAAAGACTAATATGAATTCTAAAGGGAATTATGCTTAGCACCGAGTGGATATGAGTATGAGATAGGTTCCTTCACGCTAGTAGTTGGGTTTCCAACATGGTTAACTCATAAGATGGAAACCTCCACGTTAGTAGTTAGGGTTTCTAGAAGCAATCTCCTTATCCCATAACTATGTGCCCACATAGGTCTTTAGCTAGTGTATCCACCTAAAAGATAAAAATGTACATTCTACCTTAGGCAAGTAGGACACATCTTTTCGGTGTGGGGGTAGAACACCGGATTCCATGTCGCTCACATGGTCTATGTCGGTTAATGTTATTTTCCCTATATGATACGAATATGAATTGTGATAAGAACATGGACTTTAATTATGACTTTTTAAGAGGTTCTACTTAGTATGAGTGGGGGTATGGGACTTCACTTATGCATTGCACAAGTAGGCTTTAAGAAGGGTTATGGTGAGGTTCTCTTATGATATGAAGACTTATGGATTATGTATGTATGGTATGTGTGGATGTTAAGGTTTTCTTTACTTGTTACAAGTTATGAATAGGAAAAACTCCATACTTATGTATGTTGGTTATGGATGAGGCAAAAGTAAGATATGTATGTTGTTGGTGACTTAAATGTGATACTTAGCATTAGGTAGGGTTATGGGATCTTACCTTTGCATTGCACTAGTTTGGCTTTGAGTTGCTTATATGTTGATTTGACTTATGTTTCTTCATAAATGTGCATAATGGATTTTAAACTTGATAAAGGTACGATTTCAACTAAGTGTCTCTTTTATGCATGTTTTAAGGATTTTGTGCATGGCTTCCATACTTAGTACATTATTTGTGCTAACCCATATTTTCTACATTTACTATGAGTGTAGGTTCCGGTCATTGAGACACACTTCTTCTTTCAACTGAAGTTTGGGTTGACTATTCCCTAGGCTTGGTGAGTCCTCATGGTTCGAGGACAAGACATTATTCATTTCTAGCTTCTATTGTACTTTTTATGTTTGAGACTTTATTGATGTAAAGGGCATTTGACCCTATTTGTATTCTCTATTGTACTAGATGGTGATTGAAACAAGGTCTAGACTCTTATTTTCTTTTATGAAAAAGAAGTTGACTTCGATTGTAAAAATTTTAATTTTCCGCATCATTTCTATGACTTTATGTTATGATTATGCTAAGGGCTTGTATGAGACCCCTTCGGGGTCAAGTACGTTGTGTTACGTCTAGGGGGTACCCCTGGGTCGTGACATTGATAAAAAGGAAACATACTTACCTCTTTTCAAACTTACTTAACTCAAGGAATACTCAAACTTACTTAACTTAGAAGTACTCAAGGATAAGATACTCAACTCAGTAATAAGGTTCTCAACTCAGTGAAACTCAACAATAAGGTACTCGGCACAATGAAGCACATATCAACTCAAGATACTCAACTTAAGATGCTCAACTCAAAATACTTAACGATAAAGCAATAGTAAAAGATGCAATATATATGGAAACCTTTAAAACTGTAGATAAAAACTCAATGTATTGAAAAATACAATAATACTCAGTGTGTATATAAAAATACAATATAACTCTGTGGGAGTTACTCTGTACGAAAACCATCACTATGAGCTATGTGATGATATAGTGTATCACCCACGCTGCCAGAACTATCCTATACATTGCCAAGGTATAAGACCTCTCAACTAAGTAGATCCACTAGTCTGTGCTAAAAATCACTAAGGAATCATCTAAAAAGTATGACCCTTTCTACCCACGTCGGCTACATGGTTTGTGGGGACTGTGAGGTGTATGAGCTCTCCCCCATATCACTGCTCAATACTGCTCCCAAAATATACTCAACTCATATGTTTAAAAACATAACTCTTTCTGTGGTTTGAGATTATTACTCAAAATCTTTCTTTAAAAAGAGATGTTACTCAACTGCTCAAAACTCTTTCGAAAATCTCAGTTTCCTCATCTTTTAAATGTGAAAACATTTACTCTTGGGAATACTTAATTCCCATATATCATTTTAAGGAAAATGAACTCGACTCTACTCTTTCTCAACTCAAGTGATCAAATCTTAAAACAAGTTTAGAAAAAGTTGTAAAAGACTTCTCAAAATAGGGTTCATGCCGAATGATGGACGTGACCGACTCAATTCAAGGTTTTTAATAACCATACAAAGAACTTAATACTCGGAACTCAACAACTCAAAAATCAAGAACTTCAATGATACTACTCATTTCAAGATTTCTCAACTCATAAGGTTCATGCAGAATTATGGGCATGAACAACTCAACTCAAGGACTCAATGATACTCCTCATCTCAAGATTTCTCGACTCATATGGTTCATGCGGAATTATGGGAATGAACTACTCAACTTAAGGACTGCATGGGTAACATGTAATAGTTCCATGATTAGGTATATAATCTCATAAGGGTTAGGAACTCAATACTCAAGACTTAGAACTTGAATATACTACTCCTCTCAAAGGTACTCAATTTATGAAGTTCATGCAGAATTTATGGGCATAACGACTTGACTTGAGGGTCTACATAAAAATATGGAACTCATGTATCCGACTCTTCTCATTCTTATACTTACTTCTTCAAAACTTATCTCAAATCGATAGTTTATCTCAAAGGATTCACAATTGAAATCAAAGACTTCCTTGAACTCTACTCTTAACTCTCTCTTGAATGTGAATTATGAATTCAAGAGTTATGATTTATGATATGAAGGATCTCATGATGATAAAGTAGACTCATGAATACATTCTCCTCACACTCAGACTAACTTGCTCGAGTCTTCAAACAAGTTATTTGAAATTGTAGAAGAATCCTTAAAAAGACTCAAAGGGACTTTCTTAAAAATGTTCGAAAGAACTCTCAAACTTGGTTCTCAACTCTACCTTGAATTTAATTTATGAATTCAAGGTTGTGATTTGTGATAGGAAAGATCTCGTGATGTTTAGGAGTGTATTTATTTAGTTAAACTGTAACAACCCATAAAATGAATAAGTGAAACTAGAGCCTAACTAGTGTGTCTTGGAGTTGTTATGAGGTTTGAGGGTGTTAAATGTTGTCCCGAGCTATGGTTAAGGGGTTGAGGGGTTAAACTTCAAGGTACAACTCCCCAAGGATCATCCTAGGGGTCCTTGAAGAGGACCCTAAAGCCTAACCCCCAAAACCCCAAAAAACCAAGACTTTGTCCAAAAAGTTGGACCTACGGATGGGACCTAAGCCCAGTAGGTCCAACCACGACTCATGGTCTTAATCCATAGGTCAAGGCCTTCAAAACCAAACCACAGCCCCAAACCACGCTTGACCAGGATGGGGCATGATCCAGACCACGGTCCGTGGTTTGGTGGTCGTGGTTCACCCCTGCAAAAGTTGTCAAAGTTCGGCCAATGTGGGGTTGGTTTGGTAAATTCATGTTAAGTCTAGTTTTTTTGGGGGACGGTTTTAATTAATTATTTATGGTATTTTAAGGGTTTTTTAAGTATTTAAACATAATTTAGACTTCATTATTTCAAAACCCAAAATCAAAACCTCACCTCCCCTCCAAAAGTTCTCTCTCTAGAAACGTCTATTGGAGGTGAAGACTTCAAGCTTCAAAGGTCAAGAATTCAAATTTTTCAAGGGATTTTCGTGGGATTCTTCCATTAAAGGTACGGTGGTCTTCATCCTTGATTTTGTTTCTTTCAAGGAGCCAATCTCAAAAGTGATTTCAAGTCTCCAATGTTTTCTCTAAAACCCTAGATTTCAATCTATGCATTGGTTCGATTCTAAATGATTTCCAAATGCTTTATTGCATTGATTTATGAATGAAATATGGATTTAAATATTAATTAAGATAATTTCTTCCTAGAACCCATGTTTTCCCCCAATTTCCTAAATTGTGATTTGTGATTGGGAGTTGATTGATTATGCAAGTATGTTGAATTGTTGATGCTTATATTGAATTAAGTGATTGAATCATGTCAATTTCATTATCTATTGTAGTATCTTAGATTTATGACTTGATGTTGGTTCATAGCATTGAAGGGTAAAGTTATGATCAAATTACATAATGAAGTAGAATTGTGCTTGATCTATTGATCCACTTGAAATGGGGAGGTGTTTACTTACTATGTATATTGTGGTATTGAATTGATGGATATATTCCTTGTACCTCTATATATGAAGGATCTATGTATGATCATGATTTAAAGTATATGTGTGTGATTTAAATGAATGTATAATGATCATGTTTAGAATGTAAGTGTGTTATGATTGAATGTTATTTCTCAATTAACACATATGAATGATGAGGCTATATGTAAAAGGTGATTCTCACATACACATACACTCATGAATGACTAATGAATGAAGTTTCTATGATTATGTTAATGATGATGGGTTGATTAAAAGGCTATTCTCAATTGTACTCTAATGAATGATAATGACTTGTTGTGAAAGGACTTTATCACAATAAGGGGATTCTTAGGTGAAAGGTTATTTTCATCCTTGAATCTATGAGTTTTCCAATGAATGAATGTTGGGTTTGGGATGGGTACTCATCCATGAGTTGAGGCGGGGTATCTAGTAACAATCCCTTATCCCATAATGAATGAATGATAAGTACTCTGTGGGGAATAATGCTAAGCACCGAGAGGATATGAATTGAGATGGATGCTCATTCGAGAGTTGAGGCGGGGTATCTAGTAATAATCTCTTGAGATGGATGCTCATCTGTGAATTGACGCGGGGTATCTAGTAGCAATCTCCCTATCACATAACTATGTGCCCACATAGTTCTAGCTAGTGGATCCACTTAAGCTATAAAACAATGGTCCTACCTTAGGCAAGTAAGAATCCCTTGTCCGGTGAAGGTGACACCGAGATTCCATGAATTGCTCACATGGTCTATGTCGGTTAAGGCTTACCCCCACAAAGAATGCTAATGAACTATGGATTCTTAAGAATGCACTAATTAGTGTGGGTGGTGGTATGGGACGCCAAGTATGCATTGCACAAGTAGGCTTTGAGAGAGGTTTTGGTGTGTTCCTTTATAATGTTAAGTGTAATGAATGTTCTCTTATGATGATGTTAATGAAGAATGTTGATCTAATGTCTAATGAATGAAGGTGCTCTTAATGAAATGAAGCTAATGAAGAATGTGAATTATTCTTGAATGAGATGATGCATGCTATACTTGGATTGTATTATGAGTTACTTCCTTGTTATGACTTATTGAGTATGAATGTGCCTTGCCTCTTGTGATTTCAAAGGAATACTTAGTGTGAGTAGTAGTATGGGATGCTACTTGCACATTGCACAAGTATGACTTAGAGTTGTCTTAGGTGATGGTCCTTATGTGATGATATGACTTATGTAATGCTTATGTCTCTTATGTATGAGTATTGTGTAAGGATGGAAAGGTTGAATGATAAGTTCACTTTAGGTGACCTTAAGGTGGTACTTTGATGTGGATGGTGGTATGGGACGCTATCCATACATAGCACAAAGTATAGCTTGAGGGTTACTTGAGGTGAAGGCTTAATGTGAAGGTAATGGTTTATATGTGATTATGTTCTAATATGGTTAAATGACTTGTATGTTGGTTATGGTTGAATATTATGCCTCTTATGCTTATATTAATGAAGTTTTATCAAAATGGCATATATCATGACTTTCAAATAAAATATCCGTTTTAAGCATGTTTTTGCATGGCTATCATACTTAGTACTTAATTGTGCTAACACATTCTTCTTCATGTTCTACTACAAGTGTAGGTTCCGGCATTTGAGTGGTTTTCTCTAATGAAGCTTGGATTTGAGTTCCCCAAGACTAAGTGGTATGTCCTCATAGATCGAGGACAAGTATTTGATGTTTCCTTTCTTTTCATATAATAGACTATTGTTAAGTTTGTCGATTGTAAAGGGCCGTGGCCCTATTTTGTTTTTAGTATGTTGTTTAGATGGCCATGTGAGACGATAGACTTCTACTTGCTTTTAATGTTTTCGATTGTTGGATTTATAAAAGAAAGGTTTTAAATTCCGCACTATTTCTAAGTATCTTATGCAATGAATATGCTATGAGGCTTGAATGAGACCCCTTCGGGGTCAAGTACACCATGTCGCTTCTGGGGTGTCGACTCGGGTCGTGACAAATATGGTATCGGAGCACAAGGTTTTGGGAATGGTTTTTAGGTTGATGTCTCACAAGCCACGTCTAATAGAGTGTTGTTCATCGGTGTGAGTCACGACACATCTATGAGCGAGAGGCTATAGAACGTTAGAAAGTTACACTTCTTTCATATTCTTGAAGTCGTGCCTTAGAGTTTAGCTCTATAAGTGTCATTTTCCTAATCCTTCTTTTGTGTTTATAGGATATGAATACAAGAAGGATGCCCGCAAGAAGAGTGGAAGAGAATAATATGAATGAGGGAGTTCCTTCCCAAGATCCCCAAGGTCCTCAAGGTGGCCAAGTTCCTCTAGGCAATCAAGTTCCGGTTGGTGCTCCGGACATGACTAATGAAGAGATAAGGTTGGCTTTTCTAACCTTAGCCCAAGCGATGATGGCCCAAGTGAATATAGATGTGGGGCCTAGAGTGAATGCTATTGAGAGCACTATGGCTTCTAGGTTAAGAGACTTTCTGATGATGAATCCTCCGATATTTCTTGGTTCCAAGGTGGGAGAGGATCCCCAAGAGTTTTTGGATGAGGTGTATAACATAGTCAATGCTATGGGGGTGACTTCTAGAGAAAAAGCGAAACTTGTCTCTTACCATTTGAAATATGTTGCCCAAGTTTGGTTCACTCAATGGAAAAGCAATAGGCATATATGAGCGGGTCCTATAGAATGGGAGGAGTTTAAGGAAGCTTTCCTTGGTAGGTACTTTCCCCGTGAGAAGAGGGAGGTTAAGGTGGAGGAATTTATCAACCTTAGACAAGGTAGAATGAGAGTGGAGGAGTATTCCTTGAAATTTACCCTATTGTCTAAGTATGCTCCATCTTTGTTGTCTAACCCTAGAGATGAGATGAGTAGGTTTTTGACTGGTATATCTGACCTAGTTAAGGAAGAGTGTCGTACGGCGATGATTCATGATGACATGAACATTTCTAGACTCATAGTGTATGCTCAATTTATTGAGGAGTCCAAACTTGAGAGGAAGAGTAGAGAGATGAAGAAGTCTAGGTCCGATGAACAAAGTCAACCAAGGTCCAAAAAGAGGTTCTACAATCAAGATTCTTCAATGGTGAACAAGGATAGGGTGTCTAACCCTAATTCTCAAGGAGTAAATGGAAGTGGTTGTTCTTTTGAGAGTCCTAGATGTGCCAAGTGTGGGAAGCAACATTTGGGTAAGTGTCTTGCCGACACAGATGGGTCCTTTGGGTGTGGAAAGAAGGGTCATAAGATGAGAAATTTCCCAACACTCTCAGCAAAAGGAAGGGAAGATAAGAAAACTTCTCTTAAATACCCGGATCTTGATGTTCCAAAGAGAAACCGTTTCTATGTGCTTCAAGCTAACAAGGACAAAGGAGCTAATCCGGAAGAAGGTACCGGTAAGTGATAGTTCCTTATAAGTTGTGATGTTGTGTTGAGGTTCCTATGATGTTTTCATGATTAGTTTTAATTGGGTTTTCTCCTAAGTGAGGGATAGTATGTTGAATAGTAAGGTTGTTGAGAGTTTTGATATCCTTATCTCTTTCCTTCTATTCCTATTCAAGCTTGAGACCAAGAGTTCCTTGTAGCTTGTTTCATGTTTTGGAGTCATGTGTGAATATGTGTTTCCATGGTCTCCTTATGTTATGCATGTTCTTAATGAGTTTATGTTTGAATGAGAAAATGAGTTTTAATGAATTATGTTCCTCTTGTTGATATGCATTTAGTATGAGTTGTCTATATGCTTCATGAGGTTAATTGTTGAACATGCCTAATGTGTTTTTATGAAGAAATTGCATAATGTGCTTAATGATGTTGTGATGAGCATGATATGATTTGGAGAAGGTAATTCCTCCAATATAATGAGAAATATTGAAGTTATGATGCATAATGACTTTGTAGATGTAGTTCCTACTTTCTTGAGTTGCATGAAGTTTGTTTGAGCTTTTGATGTGAAGTTGATGTTTCCTCCTAGTTTTGTGCATTGGTTATAATGTTGCATGAATGATGGGCTGCTAGTATTGAGTCATTAATCCCTTAATATGTTTTAAGTATCATTCGAGGATGAATGTTTCTAAGTGGGGGATAATGTAACGACCCGTAAAATGAATAAGTGAAACTAGAGCCTAACTAGTGTGTCTTGGAGTTGTTGTGAGGTTTGAGGGTGTTAAATGTTGTCGCGAGCTATGGTTGAGGGGTTAAACATCAAGGTACGACTCCCCAAGGACCACCCTAATGGTCCTTGGGGAGGACCCTAAAGCCTAACCCCCAAGACACCAAGACTTTGTCCAAAAGGTTCGACTTACGGATGGGACCTACGCCAAGTAGGTCCAACCACGACTCGTGGTCTTAATCCATAGGTCAATGCCTTCAAAACCAAGCCACAGCCCCAAACCACGCTTGACCAGGATGGGGCGTGATCCAGACCACGGTCCGTGATTTGGTGGTCGTGGTTCACCCCTGCAAAAGTTGTCAAGGTTAGGCCAATGTGGGGGTGGTTTGGTAAATTCATGTTAAGTCTAGTTTAGTTGGGGGACGGTTTTAATTATTTATTTATGGTATTTGAAGGGTTTTTAAAGTATTAAAACATATTTTAGACTTCATTATTTCAAAACCCAAAATCGAAACTACTCCTCCCCTCCAAAAGTTCTCTCTCTAGAAACCTCCATTGGAGGTGAAGACTTCAAGATTCCAAGGTCAAGACTTCAAGTTTATTAAGGAATTTTCCTGGTATTCTTCCATTAAAGGTATGGTGGTCTTCATCCTTGACTTAGTTTCTTTCAAGGAGCCAATCTCAAAAGTGATTTCAAGTCTCCAATGTTTTCTCTAAAACCCTAGATTTCAATTTATGCATGGGTTCGATTCTAAATGATTTCCAAAGGCTTTAATGCATTGATTTATGAATGAATTGTGGATTTAAAGATAAATTAATATGATTTCTTCCTAGAAACAATGTTTTCCCCCAATTTCCTAAATTATGATTTGTGATTGGGAGTTGATTGATTATGCAAGTATGTTGAATTGTTGATGCTTATATTGAATTAAGTGATTGAATCATGTCAATTTAATTATCTATTATAGTATCTTGGATTTATGGGTTGATGTTGGTTCATAGCCTTGAATGGGAAAGTTATGATCAAATTACATATTGAAGTAGAATTGTGCTTGATCTATTGATCCACTTGAAAGGTGGAGGTGTTTACTTACTATGTATATAGTGGTATTGAATTGACAGATATCTTCCTTGTACCTCTATATATGAAGGATCTATGTATGATCATGATGTAAAGTATATGTGTGTGATTTAAATGAATGTATAATGATCATGTTTAGAATGTAAGTGTGTTATGATTGAATGTTATTTATCAATTAACACATATAAATGATGAGGCTATATGTGAAAGGTGATTCTCATATACACACACACTCATGAATGACTAATGAATGAATTTTCTATGATTATGTTAATGATGATGGGTTGATTGAAAGGTTATTCTCAATTATACTCTAATGAATGATAATGACTTGTTGTGAAAGGACCTTGTCACAATAAGGGGATTCTTAGGTGAAAGCTTATTCTCATCTTTGAAGCTATGAGCTTTCCAATGAATGAATGTTGGGTTTGGGATGGGTACTCATCCATGAGTTGAGGCGGGGTATCTAGTAACTATCCCTTATCCAATAATGAATGAATGTAATGAATGATAAGTACTCTGTGGGAAATAATGCTAACCACCGAGAGGATATGAATTGAGATGGATGCTCATCCAGGAGTTAAGGTGGGGTATCTAGTAGCAATCTCTCGAGATGGATGCTCATCCGTGAGTTTAAGTGGGGTATCTAGTAACAATCTCCATATCCCATAACTAAGCGCCCATATAGGTCTAGCCAGTGGATCCACTTAATCTATAAAACAATGGTCCTACCTTAGGCAAGTAGCAATCCCTTATCCGGTGAGGGTGACACCGGGATTCCATGAACTGCTCACATGGTCTATGTCGGTTAAGGCTTACCCCCACAAAGAATGTTAATGAACTATGGATTCTTAAGAATGCACTACTTAGTATGGGTGGTGGTATGGGACGCCATCTATGTGTTGCACAAGTAGTCTTTGAGAGAGGTTGTGGTGTGTTCCTTTATAATGTTAAGTGTAAAAAATGTGCTCTTATGATGATGTTAATGAAGAATGTTGATCTAATATCTAATGCATGAAGGTGCTCTTAATGAAATGAAGGTAATGAAGAATGTGACTTATGCTTGAATGAGATGATGCATGCTATACTTGGATTGTATTATGAGTTACTTCCTTTTTATGACTTATTGAGTATGAATGTCCCATGTCTATGGTGATTTCAAAGGAGTACTTAGTGTGAGTAGTAGTATGGGATGCTACTTGCACATTGCACAAGTATGACTTAGAGTTGTCTTAGGTGATGGTCCTTATGTGATGATATGACTTATGTAATGCTTATGTCTCTTATGTATGAGTATTGTGTAAGGATGGAAAGGTTGAATGATAAGTTCACTTTTGGTGACCTTAAGGTGGTACTTTAGTGTGGATGGTGGTATGGGACGCTATCCATACATAGCACAAAGTATAGCTTGAGGGTTACTTGAGATGAAGGATTAATGTGAAGGTAATGGTTTATATGTGATTATGTTCTAATATGGTTAAATGACTTGTATGTTGGTTATGGTTGAATATTATGCCTCTTATGCTTATATTCATGAAGTTTATCAAAATGGCATGTATCATGACTTTAAAATAAAATGTATGTTTTAAGCTTGTTTTTTCATGGCTATCATACTTAGCACTTAATTGTGATAACTCATTCTTCTTCATGTTTTATTACAAGTGTTGGTTCCGGCATTTGAGTGGTTTTCTCTAGTGAATCTTGGATTTGAGTTCCCCAAGACTAAGTGGTATGTCCTCATAGATCGAGGACAAGTAGTTGATGTTTCCTTTTTTTTCATGTAATAGACTATTGTTAAGTTTGCCGATTGTAAAGGGCTGTGACCTTATTTTGTTTTTAGTATGTTGTTTAGATGACCATGTGAGACGATAGATTTCCGCTTGCTTTTAATGTTTTCGATTGTTGGATTTAGAAAAGAAAAGTTTTAAATTCTGCACTATTTCTAAGTATCTTATGCAATGAATATGCTATGAGGCTTGTATGAAACCCCTTCGGGGTCAAGTACGCCGTGTCGCTTTCGGGGTGTAGACTCGGGTCGTGACATAAACATGAGAAACGATCAAGAAATCACTGTCTGGAAGCAAGTTCGCTACATGGAGATGCATTTAAATATTTGATAGCGAAATAACTTTAAAGGTAGAAGGGTCTGTGACCTCTTCGCGATGCGGAGAAAAATTATGTGAAATTGGGAGGCAGGTCCGCGACGCGGACTGAGTTGCTAGATTCGTCCAACTTTTTCCTTCTTTGTTTTCTAACCCCAATTTGCCTAAATTCGATTCTTTTGCTCAACTTCTCTTTAGATTCAAATACCCATCACATGTGCACTATAATCTAACTCAAAACAACTCTATAATTCGATGCAATAATCTCAAGAACTCCTCAATCTCAGCCCAATTCAAGAACAAAAGCAAATTCAAGAACACATATCAAGAACATCATACCTTCAACTTTCTAGAACGAATTTAATGTTGAAATTAACATGATTGGCATGTGGGTGAACAAACCCAACGCTATGGAAGCTTACATATCTCTTAGGGATCAAACCCATTGCGAAAATCCGCGACAAAACTCAAGAACCAAGAAAACGCCTTGATCCTCTCCTCTTTTCTCCTCTTTTCTCCTCTTCTTCTCTCTTCTCTCAAAACCCTAACTTATTTTTATGAAGCGTAAACTAAATCCAATTAGTTTTGTCCCCAACTTAATTACCAAAAACGAATTTAATTAATTGGGTAGTGAAAAGACCATAATACCCTTCTAAAATCTGGTTTTGACTTTCTTTATCTAGACATCCCAACTTCGAATGGACATATCTCCCTCATACGAACTCAAAACTGAGAAAACTCGGTGGCGTTGGAAAGATAATTCAAAGATATTTCCTACATTATCTGGTATCACACCTAAACATCCTGAGCTAGGAGTTATTATCGTTTTAAGTGGACCCAAAACTCATACTTAGCTTAACTTGTCAAACTTTCCAAATTTGATTATTTAAAAAAAAAAATGGTTTCTTTCCAATTCTAAGTCTCTCTTCTTTCAAAAAGTGAGGTGTTACATACATCTTGAAGACAATAAAACATGGTACAAACAAACTTATGAAAAGTATCAGTAGCATAAAAAATAATCTTCTCATAAGAAATTTTTTTGATCAAGTTGGAATCAACATCTGGTGCCTTAACTTGTATGCGTGGACCATCTTGACTTTTATCTCCATACTTAAATATGAAATACTATGTAGCCTAATGCAATTTCTTTTCTTCTTTTTTTTTAAAAAAAATCTACTTAAAATATGATTTGATAAAAGTATGGCATAATTCCAAGTCTGGTCATTTTTTTAATACAAATATAAATTGTTACATTTTATGTCAAAATAAAGTTAATCTTATTTTGTATGAAATGTAACAGAAACATGAAAATCATAACCCAACTGACACTATCTATGGAGCCTCTAACAAAAACTAACAAATTACACATGACAAAGACTTCCTAGTGAATTGTTAAAACAACAAACAAATAAATAAATACACGATTGAATATGAAGAAAAGAACATATTTATTCCATGAAACAAACCAGAGCTGACCAATAGTTGTTGGAGAAAGAGAATGCCCGGCCTTATAACTTGGTCATTTGAAAAACATGTATCAACATTGACATAACCCAGAGTAGGTCCCAAGTAAATGAAATGTCAGTACACACATACCCACATATATACTCAATGAATCTCAATAATCTCATCGCTAAAGTTGGGAAGAGACATAGCAAAACATGAATGCATTAGGTACGAATTCTTATGTAGTATGAATACACAAACCACAATATACTGGTAGGATCACACGACTAGTCCAACATACACATATAAATAGTTCATAACTAAATATAATGATAAGGAAATATGCAATCTAGCAACAAACATCAACCACACTTAGACTCTCATTAACATGACATGATAACCACAATAGTAGCTAACCAATGCATGACATGTCTCACACGATCATAATGCAAGTACCAGTCTTCTCATGGAACCTCAAACCAAACTGTAGTTTCATACCAAGCGTGGTATCCGATCGAACCATATATAATCATACCAAACATGGTATCTGAGCCAACCAACAATATCATGTACCAGCATGGTAGCGGATCCAACCAACAAGCACAACAAGCATTCATCAAAACATTACACAACAACATGATCAACCAACAACACAATGAACAAGACTACTTGAACCAACAAGTTACAATTTCAAGTTCATTTCACATGCTTCCTATCACATGTTGCACAACATTACTCTACAAGTAATAAACATGCATATACACATATATCATAAGCATATAACCATTACCTACCTCGAATCAAGCCCCTTAGAAACTCTAAATATCTCGAATTTTCCACTTGCGACGTGCCTCAGCTTGTTCTTGGTCTAAAATAAACAATATAACATTTAATTAATCACAAATGGCTAATTAATTTACCTGACTTGCTAACAAAACCCAACCCTGGACAAAATGAGATCATCTTCCCTAACTTAAGGTTCCTTTGCACCATGAATTGATGCTCAAAACTTTTCCCGAATATTAACCACCTGGTTTCTAAGGCTTAAGAAAAATTTAACAAGAATGGGGGATTCAAATTCTTACCTTAACCATTGATTTTCATGGGAGAAGTGATGCATGCTACCTAAAATATCCCCTCTCTGCTAAATTACAGAAAATAGAGGTTTTGTGCAGGGTTTTTTTTTGCATAAAAACACAATTCTCTCATTATAGCGATGCTTGCCTCGCTATAGTGATGTCGCTATAATGATAAATAAACTCGATGTAGAGGTCTGAGCACCAGTATAGCGAGAATTTGTCTGTTATAGCGAGGTCGATAGATATCCTACATCTCAACATCCAAAATAGGCCCTTTTACAAGACAAACTTTTCTCTTGACGTCCTGACTCATGGCTTTCACACCTAGTTAAATTTTGGGATAACTACCTACCCGAATTCGATTAAGAAAGGTCTTATGTATTCCTTAATATCTTGTCTACAAGTATACATCAGTCAAATCTAAATAAAAATCCCCATCCTTTCTCGAATGGCCCTAGACCTCACCTAGCCCTTATTCTATCTAAGGTTGGCCTAGCCAAAAAATTTCAAGTTACAACCCCAAAAGTTTCTAGCCCAAATTCCTTCCCTATTGACCTATTATTAACGACCAGGTTGAGTCATTTTATTAAATCAAGATTTCTACCGAGAGTTTGGCTTATTTACTAGCTTACATTATATTGTCAGTCTTTGTGATCTATGACATATCTGATAAGGGAGATTTGAGTCAAGGTGGTTTAGTAAGAGTGTTTCAAGTGGTTTACTAAATTGGTCAAGGTTCAGAGTGTTGACATGAAAGTTTGAGGAAAAATAGTAGACTGGTTAATAAGGTTAGTAGTGGTATTGTATTCGGTAAATCTCTATATGATAGAAGGGTTAGGTTACAATCCGATATGAAGATGGAATAGCCTAGATGGTGGAGTTGGTAGCGAAAGGAGGTGGGTTAACTTGTGATAGAGTGTATGAATTCTAAGGTAATGCTACTGGTAGTAAGAGTGGTGATTGAGTGGAGCATAATCCTATTTTTATCTTTAAGTTTCATATTTCTTTGATTATTTGTATCATGCCCCGAGCCTACACCCTGGACGTGGCTGGCACTCGAGAACTATTGTTGGCTCTAATAGAACCCTTGGCTTGGCTCAACTCTTAGTGGAAGACTTACTAATGTCACGACCCAGGGGTACCCCTTAGACGTAACATGGCATACTTGACCTAAATCATAGCCAATACTCAAACAAAGAGACATTCATGTTCATATCTTGTAATAGGTAAAGTCACTCATAGCAACAATCCATATCATACATACATCAATTCATGTATCTTCATATCATAAGGAAACCACACCACACTCCCCTTATAAGTCTACTTGTGCAATGTATAAGTGAAGTTTCATACCCCCACTCACACTAAGTAAACCCATTAAGAAGTCATAAGCATAGTCCATGTTCATATTCATGTTCATGTTCATAATTCATAATAAAGCATACATAACTCATAATCATCATGTCATAAGAGAAACCTACCATGCCCACTCTCATACCCCCATTCACACTAAGTGAAACCTTTTAAGAAACCATGGTAAATAACACATGTACTTGTTCATCTTACTTGTTCATGTTACTTGTCATGTCACTTGTTCATGTTACTTGTCATGTCACTTGTTCATGTTACTTGTCATGTAGGGAATATAGCCTTAACCGACACAAACCATGTGAGCTACATGGAATCCGGTGTCATGTAACCCCACACCGAGAGAAGGTGTCCTACTTGCCTAAGGTAGAACTAACATGTTTAGCTTTTAGATGGATCCACTAGCTAAAGACCTTTGTGGGCACATAGTTATGGGATAGGGAGATTGCTTCTAGAAACCCGACTTATTGTATTGGCGGAGGAGCTTCCATCTCATGAGATCATGTGTAGAAGACACGGCCTATTGTATTGACGGGAAGGCCTCTATCTCATTTTCCATATCCACTCGGTGCTAAGCATTATTTCCCAAATTATACATAATTAGTCTTGAATTGCATTTACATGTGTGAAGGAACAATTTTGTCCTTCATTCAATACAACTCATAATATAGCTCATAGATTCATTTAGGTGAGAATGGACTTTCAACCTTAGAATCGTAATTAGTATGTGAGAAGAACTTTCACACCAAGATCATGTGTTCTCATGAGAATGGACTTTCAATCAACACAATAGAATCATCATGGTCATGTACATGTCATGCATAATAATGTGTAAATCTAACACCCCGTATCTGAAACAGACCAAAAAATGCAGATTTTGAGAAGTTGCAGGTGCAACTTTCGGTCACCATCCACGGACCGTAGGTCAGACCACGGCCCGTGCTGGTGGTCCGTGGTTCACCACTGAAACTTTCCAAAAACTAGCTCAGAAAAAAATCGACTAAGTCTCGACCCACGGACAGACCTACGGTCCGTAGATCAGACCACGGTCCGTGGTCTGTGTCCGTGGATCAAGACCTCCTTTGCCCAGCCTCTGACACAAACT
>JAJOOO010002152.1:0-30290 GCA_029582685.1 Solanum piurae
TAAGGGGACTTTCACATAATAGTCGTTAGACTTAGGGAACTCACTTTAGTATCTTCAAAGCCTACTCGTGCCATGTGTAGATAGCATCCCATACTACTACCTACACGTTGTAGAACCTATCCAATAACTATAGTGCGCATCCCATATGATGGGAATATGCATAACCGACATAGACCATACTAGCTAGGCATGGAATCCGGAGTCTATCCTACTCCGTGGAGGTTGTTCTACTTGCCAAGGGTAGAACTAGTAAGCAACCCATGTAGGCACATGGTTTGGGGGATGTCCAAGGAAGTTCATTGTGCCTAATCTCATACTCAACTAGGCCACCTTCCTAACCACATCCAATCGGTGCTAGCCTTGTTTCCCATATAATATTCAATCACATATGTACTAGAGAGGGTTCCTTTTCTAGTTCAACCAACTCTTAGTACCTCTTCCCAAGAAAGGCCCCATTTCTTAGTCATAGCCAATCAAGGTTCATAAGGATAACTCATTTAACTTTCTTAGAAAAGGATTCCCATGCCGTTCCGGCTCCATCCATCTCTAAGTCTATCATTTCACTCAAGAAGGGAACATCGCCCTAGGCCCATCCTTCAAGGTTATATATTTACTTAGGAAAGCTAGACTTATGAAAGGGCACCATTTCTTAGTTCTGCCGATTCAAGTCTTGGCCTAGAATTCCTCTTTTAGCATTTATAGAAAAGGCACCATTTCTTAGTTCTAGCCCACTTCACACATTCATGCATTCAAGACTTTAAGTAACAAGAAGAGACACTTTAGTCTACTAATCAAGTCACAACATTATCATTTGAGGACACTTCATAATCCAACATCATCACATATATACATCATTTCAAAAGAAACATGCTTTCACATTAGCAAAATAACACTTTATACAATATCACATTAATACCATTAGAACATCTTCACATTATAGCATCACACAAACCTTACATATAGCTTCATATAAGACTTTACATATAGCCTCATATAGAACTTTACATATAGCTTCATTTATATATAATAACACAACAATACAATAATACTCCTGTAATGCCCTTCATGGACACAATCATAATTCAGAAGCAACAAGCAACACTTCCACCAAAGGTGGATCCAACCTAAGAAACAATTATAACAATATTAATAGATTAAGCCATCTTACCACCTTTCAAAGGCCATAAGCCACAATACTCAATTCCATGCCAATTATACAATATTTATCAAGTTAGGTCAACTTACCCTCTTTCCATAGATATCTTCATCATCCTCATATTCCAACAATTAACAATACAATAACAATGATAATAACAACATTCAACTATACAAGCTAAGCTAAACAATATCCAATAGCCAATATAAAGGCTAAATCCCAATTTATGACCATTCAAGGCTACTACCTCACATTATACAATTCAATAACAATTTCCAGAAATTCAACATAGCTAAGATCATATAAGAACATCCCACATCAAACCACTCAATAATCCTTCTTCAATTACTCAAAATCAATAAACCCACTTGAGGCCAAATTTAAAGAACTTGAGAAGACATGGGTTCATGAAGATTTCTTTATTAAAACCATCAATACTCATTACTAACAACATAAAACATCATTTAAAATTATTTAATGCAAGAACCCATGCTTAGAATTCAAAATAGGGTTTTGTGTATTTGAAAACCTTGAAAACCTTTTGATTGGGCTCCTTGAAAGAAAGAATAATCAAGGATAAAGGATCCCCATACCTTAATCATCAAGAACCAAACGAAATGGAAGAAGAAATAAGTAGCCACCATCAACCCTAGCTCCATCTTTCACCTTGAGCTTTGATAGAGTTTTGAATTTAGGAGAATGACTTTAAAATAGACTTTAAATGTTTAAATATACTTAGAAACACTTAAAACAATAACTCAAGGTACCCAAACTACCCCTCACTTAGTTGGACCTTTTTAACAAGTCAAACTTGAGTTTTATTTTTTGCAGATTTCATCGGGGCACAGGTTCGCGACGCAGAGGTGTTCCCACAAGTTTCATAAATTAAAATTTGAGACAGTAGAGTCCGCGACAAGTCCGTGATGCGGACCAAACATTTGGCCCTTGGTGGAGCTAGTCCGCGACGTGGACATGCTCCCTCCAAGCACAACTTCAAGCTGCCTTGGCAGCTTGCTTGGCCAAGGTTGGGGTGGCCCCCGGGGAGTCGTATCTGAATGTTTTGACCCTAAAAACATTTATTAAGGCACTAGGGTCACCTCCACTGAATTTAGACTCCAAAAAACACATAAAAACATGAAAAACATACTAGAACACACCAACACGTAAAAGACTAGTTTCCGAACGTCTTGGTCGTCCCTTGACGTTTGACTTCCAAACTCTTTAAAACTGACTAAAAAGACTATTCTTCATTATTTTAACAAGTTATTAATGCATAAAACCCATGTGAGGCTCTACTTTATCCTACTTTATTTTGAGGGGCGTTACAGTTCTTGAGGGTATTCTTGGTGCCTCAAGTTTTGTGCCCATTTCGGATGCAGTTGCTACTGTGGGAGATGATGTGAGCACCACTGATGGTGCGGTTAGAGTGACTTATAGCACTACTGATAGTGCTATGACAAAGGATACATGCACTACTGAGGGTGATCCAAGTGTTGTTCCAGTGGGCTCCGGGAAACCGGACCCACCCGCTTGTTGAGGTCTTCGGCGTACTTGCACCACAGGTTTGCTTCACCTTTACACTACTCTTTATTGCTTATTTTTGTGCATTGGGGACAATTGCACTCTATTTTGTTGGGGGTGGGGTAAATAGATTTTGAGTGATAGGGTGAAGTCTGAGTAACCCAACTCATAATCCTCTCTTTGGGTTTTCTTTCCTGTTTTTTTTCCCCCCAAGAGACTGTTTAATTTCTATTAAACCGACATGTGTTAGGATTTTATGTGTAGAAGCATGAGAAAGAATGAAGCATGGTGACATAATTGAGAATGAAAAATGATACCCGTCCAAATTTTGTGATATGTGCTAAAAGTTGTAGGCTAGAATGAGTTGAATGTGTTGGCTCTGAGTATGACATGATAAAGAACCAACTTGATTTCATGACTTAAGCTAAAACTTGAACTGGGTAATCTGATAATCTGATAATTAAACTATGTGCAAAGAGAGTCTGAGGATGGTTGATTGTTCATACAGTTGTTGTGCCAATCTAGAACTTGCCCGGTTAGTCCTGCTAAGATAATCTATTCTAGAGGCTAGGAAGTGATCATAGGCCCTTGTTCTAATAAGTCCATTAAATGCCTAAAAGAATCCAACCAAATGAAATGAATGTTCCCGTCGATCCAAATGCTTTGAGCCTAAAATAGACCATTTTTTTCTAAACCCTTAAATCAGCTTCCCATAATCTATTGTTTTGGCCCCGGTCACTCCTTGGACATGTGCACCTCGACTTAGGCCAAAAGCCTAAGTTGAGGGTGGCTAATGCAAAAAGTGACCTCAATCTTGGCTCTGATCCGACATCGGGTATTGTGCACCTCAACTAATGGAAAATCGCTATGAAAGAGGAAACAGAAAGAAAAATGGGTATGAAAAGAGTTTGGTGTTGAAAAAGAGAAAACAAAAGTGAGAAGCGGATGTGACTTTGTGCCAAAGAAGAAAAAGAAGGCGAATAAAAGTGTTGAAAAGTAAAGAAAACAATAAAATGCAAGGAAAAGAAGTAAGTGAAAAATAAAGGGCTACAAAGTCGGAAGTCACATCCATGGTTGAAACGAATCAAGGGAAAGAAGATAGAAAGGTAGGATGTCGAAATTAGGGAAAAAAGAGGTAGAAAGCCTAATGTAATGTCAAGGAGGGCAGAAAGTCACTAAAAAGGACCCAAATGTACCACACCTGACCCTAAGCCTACATTACAAGCCAAGAAAGTCCTATAGTGATCCTAGAAACTAGTTTGGAGAGTCTAAGCAGTGAAAATAAGGGCAAGCCTATGGTATTGAGCACTAATTGTACTTAAAATTCCTTCTGAGCGTGAGTGTTGAATGAATCCTTGTACTCAAAATCATATTCATTGTGTGAAAAAGCGATTTTGTTTGAAGTAAGGGTACTAGTTACATTGTCGAAAAGTTGGTACCTTGGTGAGAGCAAAATAGTGTATGTTGTGTGTTGATTGGTCGATCTTTGTCATATTTTGATCCACATGACTTATCTTGTTGAGCCTAAGAAAAAATATTTGCACTCAAAAAGAGAGTCGGGATAGAGAGCCATGTGATTGCTTGTACTTGAATGCTTTCTTCTATACAAGTGTCGTTTTGAATCTTAGTGCGTCGCTTGAGGACAAACAACGAATTTAAGTTGAGGGTGTTTATATACCGTGAATTTACGATATTTTTAATACATTTTACTTAAGAGTTGTGTGTGTCTAGGGCCATTTTGTATCGATATTAATGTGTTTTTTATCATGTTTGCAGGAAATAAGTTCTGACGTTGAAGTAGGAGATACACCTGAAGAATTGTGCAGAACTTTGGAATCTAAGGAAGTGATTCACGGACCGTAGGTCCATTCACGTTCTGTAGATGGTGATCGTAGATGGACATGCAAGGCTTGGATGAAAATCAGGGAATTCTTGACCAAGGGTGGACCCACGGTTACCAACGACGGACCGTAGATCGACCTACGGGCCGTACTGCAGTTTCGTCAAATGATTCAGAGAAGAGGTTCCAGTACCTGATTTTGAAGATTCTAAGTAGGAAGCTACGGAGGAGGATCCATGGACCGTGGATTGAACCATGGTCTGTACTATTGATCCGTCGTTTGCATCAGAGAAGAAGATTTTTTGAAGTTGAAAAATTTGCCTAAGTCCTGAGTCACGGAAGGGATCTACGGACCGTAGGTCAATCCACGGTCCGTAGGTCAGTGCCGTAGATCCAAACCGTGTCCTGAAACTTTATTTCCTTATTTCATCTCCTTTTTAGTTGGGACTTTTTTTTTTCTATATATAGGGCATGTAAACCTCGTTTTTAGGGTTTAGACTTCAGTACTTTTATTCTAGTTTTTGGCTTTGGAGCTTAACTTGCAACTTTATCAACTCTTAATTTCCTAAGTTCGTTTTGAAGATTTTGACTTTGAAATTTTATCATTCTCATTACGTAAGTTCATGATTTCTTCATCTAAAAATATGAATTGTGTTCTTGCTACTATGGGTAACTAAATCCACAACTAGGGTTGTGGGAACCATGACCGATAACAAAGTATGAATAGTAACTAAGTAATTCTTGAATAGTGTTATTGCATGCATTTATAATTCTTTCGTTTAGAATTCTTTTTAGCAGTTGCAAACATTAGAACTCGCCTTGTTGCTACTGGCCGGACCAAGGAGGTAGTTAATAAAAAAAATTATCAACACAGATTTAGTGTGATAGTATCTAATAGTCCAGTGCCGATTGGTGCGAGGGTGAAAACTAAGCCATACATTAATGCGATTTCTAATATAAGGTAAAGGTAAGAGTTAGTAAATTATTCACACATAGCCGGATCAAGGTGCGGGGTGAAATTCTCTAGTTTTCGGACCAAGGAATTAGAGATACATAACTTATCACTTTGCATGTAATACACTAGGAAAGGATTACTATTACTAAGGAGTACCGCGTTATGAGCTTGTGGGGAGCACGTACAGTCTAGTTTCTCTCTCATCTTGATAACAACTGAAGTTTAACTCTTGCTCACTGATTATTCACATAATTTTTAGAATTTTTTTCACAAATCCCCCCCCCCCCTGTTTAATTACCTATCTTCGAAGTACGTTGACTAAAAGAATTTAATTGTAAGTTAAGTTTAAGTATAAACCATATTCCTCGTAGGATCGACCCCAACCTCCAAGTTGGGTTCTTTACTTGATAACGATCGCTTATACTTCTTTAAGGAGGTATAATTTGAGTGTATCATATTTCTGAAGCATACCCTGGTTGGAGAGTATTGTTTGATGGAGAGGAAAATCACCAAGGAAAAGGTATCAGAGCAGTCTTAGTGTCAGAAACCTGTCAGCACTATCCTATGGCGGCTAAACTCTGATTTGATTGCACAAACAACATGGCTGAGTACGAAGCTTGCATCCTCGGTCTGAAGATGGCAATTGATATGAACGTTCATGAGCCGTTGGTTATTGGAGATTCAGATTTGCTAATTCACCAAGTTCAAAGAGAATGAGCCGTGAAGAACCCAAAGATCACACCGTATGTGCGGTATATACAAAAGTTGTGCAAGAGATTTCGCAAGATTGAATTCAGGTACACTCCTAAGACACATAATGAGTTAGCCGATTCTCTTGCCACCATCGCATCATTGATTAAACATCTAGATACAAGTTATATCGATCCAGTCGATATAGAGGTAAAAGAGCTGTATGTCCATTGTTCACATGTTGAAGCGAAACCAGACGACTTTCCTTGGTACTTTGATATCAAGAAGTACTTGGAGACTGGAATTTATCCTAAGAATGCAATGTTTAATCAGAATAAGTCGATACGTCGTATGGCCCTCAATTTCTTTCCAAGCGGGTAAATCCTTTATATGAGGACTCTAGATTTAGGCCGTCTCAGATGTGTCGATGCTATTGAGGCTGCAAAGCTTCTTGAACAAATACATGCCAGAATTTGTGGTACTCACGTGAATGGGTTCACTTTGACAAGGAAAATCCTTTGAGCCGGCTATTTTGGATGACTATGGAACATGATTATTGCAAGTTTGTGCAGAAATATCATAAATGTCAAGTGCATGGAAATTTGATTCGGGTGCCGCCTCATGAACTCAATGCCATGACTTCACCTTGGCCGTTTGTAGCTTGGGCATGGATGTCATTGGTCCAATAGAACCAGCTGCCTCTAACGGACACATATTCATTTTGGTTGCCATTGACTACTTCACCAAGTGGGTGGAAGCAACTTCGTATAAGTCGGTGATCAAGAAAGTTGTAGCTGATTTTGTTCGCGACAATTTGATATGTAGGTTTGGAGTACCAGAATCCATCATTACTGATAATGGAGCGAACCTCAACAGTCATTTAATGAGAGAGATATGTGAACAATTCCAGATTACTCACCGAAATTCAACCGCTTATCGTCCCCAAATGAATGGAGTTGTAGAAGCCACCAACAAGAACACCAAGAATATTCTAAGGAAAATGATCTACAATCACAGAGGTTGGCTTGAGATGTTGCCATATGCTTTGTTGGGATACAGAATGACTGTCAGAACATCAATTGGAGCAACACCATACTTGTTAGTATATGGAACAGAAGTAGTTATACCTGTCGAAGTTGAGATACCTTCATTAAGAATCATCCATGAAGCTGAATTGACTGATGATGATTGGGTTCGCAAGCGGATTGACCAGTTAACATTGATTGATGAGAAGAGAATGGTGGTTGTTTGTCATGGTCAACTGTATTGACAGAGAATGATTCGTGCTTTCCACAAGAAAGTAAGAGCCAGGATGTTTGAAATCGATCAGTTAGTGCTCAAACGTATTTTCCCTCATCAGGATGAGTACGAAGGGAAATTTGCACCAAATTGGCAAGGACCCTACATAGTTTGTAAAGTGTTATCTGGAGGTGCCTTGGTCTTGTTAGAGATGGATGGCACCGAATGGCCGAAACCGATCAACTCAGACACTGTCAAGAGATACTATGTGTGAAGTCTCAGTTTGTGTTTCTGTCATTTACTTATAATTGTTCTATTCTCTTGTAATCATTTTGCTTAGAATTTTATCCCTCTTGTAATGAACTACGTCTGACCTGAATTCTCAAGAATGAGATACGTAGGCGGCCTATGTCGGCCTCGGTCGGTTCCTTATTTAAATTTCCTATTTTTATTAATCCTCGAGAGGGGGAACTACATTTGACCTAATTTCTGCCTCATCGGGATACGTAGGCGCCACAACGGCTCGGTCATATTTCCTTGTTGATTTCTATCTCTCTTTACAATAGAAACTGGGACATAATTTTTGAGAGGGACTAAAAAATTCTCAAGAAGATGATCCCTCCAACAAAGTCAAGATTGAAGTTGCATTGAGAATTGCAACTGGGACAAAATTTTTGAGAGGATCTCAAAAATATCATGACTGGTTTATCAACAGTTCAATATACGCCGAGACAATTAACTGGGACAGAAATTTTTGAGGATGACCTCAAAAATTGCAGTAGGGTTCATCAGAAGTTTGGAACAACTTTGAATACTTCCCAACAAGTAATGAGATGGACCTCGAGAAATCAACTTCAAAGACGTTCATTAAGCTTGACATGACATGACATGACATGACACTTGGCAATGACCTTTTCCAAATATTACTTTTTGAAAATCTATTTTCCGTAATATTTTTCTTTCATGTTTCAATTATTTTGCATAAAAATATTTGTCTTATCTATCAAGAGGCGGGAGATTGGAGAAATCAACCGGAGATAGCAAGACAAGGAGCAGACAATCGAAGAAACCGACACAAATAAGTTCATTTTAAACTAACAATTTTTCTGTGGATGAAGGAAAAGTTTTATGCTTCTTATATACCAAAGAATTGGGAATATGAGTAGCATTACTTTATTCAAATTCTCAGCAAATAGAGGTTTATCATAATGAACATTGCAACTATGTTCGGAGATGTAACAAACGAAAACCACGAAGAGGGCAATATTATCATTTTCCAGCAACTATAGATACCTGGAAGACGTTTATCAGCGTCATATTATCAGATATGATAATATTACTACTCTAAGGGTCATTTATATTGTATTGTCGGTTGAGATGATACCACTACTCAGAGAGTAATTCATATCGTATAGTCAAATGAGATGATACCACTACTAGGAGAGTCATTCATATCGTATTATCGAATGAGACGATACCACTACTCCGAGGATCATTTTTATTGTATTGTCAATTGAGACGATACCGCCACCCAGAAGATCACCTATGTTTCTCGGTGAAGCATTATCTTTGCTCAATACCGGGGATGGCATCAAGAAAACGAATTCATGCATTGCAAGAGAAATCATGCATCGTAGAGAAAGAGTAATGCATCGCAGAGAAGGAAGTTATGCATTGCAAGAGAAGAAAATCATGCATAGCAAGAGAAAGAAGTCATGCAAAGGCATGCATCGCAAGAGAAAGAGTCATGCATCGTAGAGAAAAAAGTCATGCATCGCAAAAGAGAATTCATGCATTGCAAGAGAAGAGTCATGCATCGCGGGAAGAGATTCATGCATCGCGGGAAAAAGGTCATGCATCGCGGGAAAGAGATTTATGCATCACAAGAGAAATAAGTCACGCATTGCAAGAGAAAGAAGTCATGCATTGCAAGTGAAAAGATTCACGCATAGAAGGGAAGAAAACCATCCATCGCGAGAAAATCAACATCGGCTGCATTATTTTCATTTGCAAAAACAATATCAAGATAACCATCAACAACGACGTCAAGAGAACTATCAACATATTACATCAGCCTATTTTATTACTTCGACATCAAAAGAAGAGTACATTGAAGATTATATTGCAAATATAGTATACAAGCTTTATTTGCTTTACATCAAACTGGAGGAAGTTGATGTCAAACGTCCAAGGAGAACAATTAAGTGTCAACACGGTAAAATACACTATCTCCCCATTTGAATTACATTTTATACTAATGAGTTTATCTCAGTCTTTTGCGAGAGCATCCCAAGGGGATGAATTCTCAAAGTAAACCACAGGTGTGGACGACATAAAAAAGGATGCAGCACAACGTGGAACTTTTTCTTAGCAGTGAACTGGGACATAGTCCAAATAGGAGTGCCAAACTCTTAGGACGCGAGCTGAGGAGAGACTTCCACCATAATCAAACCACACCCCTATAAGAAAGGCATGTGGGTTTTTCTTAGGTTTATCAGTTTTGGGTTCGCATCCGGAAAATTTTGGTTTTCACTGGAGGTAGCTTTCTAATCCAAGTGACAATGCGCCAAGAGCTTTGGAAATTATATCCGTGTAAGTTCTTAATTATGGGTGTGAAGCGCGCCACATTCATGGCTAAGAGGTTGCAAGACTCCTTTTCATACTCAACTTACTTTGTCGCTTTTCCAGAACCAAAGGTTATCTTGCATAATAGATTTCCTTTTCAACCGATTAAGTCAAACTACAAGCAACCTGATTACCTAAGTTGAGGGATATGTAGGCGGGATCAGTGTTGAAAACTTGATTGTATTCCAACATTCTATTTTAAATCTTACTCTCGAGCATTCTGGTATCTTCATAATTCGACATCGGGATGACTTTTAAATTCTTTCAAAATCGTGCGTCAAATCAAGTGTACCGAACTACAAGTGGCCTGAATTCTCATATAGCCTGAGATATGTAGGAAACCCATTTTCGGGGTTCGTCCATAATTCTTAAAGTCCGTACCAAAAGCTCTTTTCTGAAAAATAAAGATGTGGTCGGTCAAAATTGGATTTTTCAATTTCATTTACCTCGAATTTCTTTCATCAATCCAAGTCAAACAAGGGACAGTTGTTGACACCCAATTTTGACCCTCCCCGATAGAATTAACTTTCGAGCTTCTTAATTTTCAATGATTTGGAATAATTGGTTCTACAAAATGTTCAAAAAAATAAAAATAAAAATTCTATATTTTTTATGTTTTGAAGCAATTTTAGTCATTTTTATAATTTTAAAACAATATATATTTTCATATAATTTTGTATGTAATTATTACATTTTTTACGAACATTCAAAAAAAATCATATCGAAAAGATTTTACTTTTTAAATGTTTTGTTAACTAACTCATTTAATATTAGTTTATATTTTCGAATCAATTATTTCATAAGTAAGTTAACTATTTTTATTTCGTTAAGATTAAGAAGCTCATTAATTAATTTATATTAATTCATCTTATTTAACTTTAGCCGAATTCATCGACAAAATCCAATTTGGCTAAGTTTTAACTTCGATTGGTTATAATTGTAATTCATTTAGCCTTCTTGAATTTTCAATTTTAGCCCCCTTTACCCTATCATTTAACTCAATATTTGAAAGACCAAATTTTGGCCCAAAATGCAATTCCAATCTCCCAGCCCAACAATAATACATTACAACAACAATACACGTGCATAACCAGCAGTACCAAACCCAGAAGCGTAACCCAACACTTAAATCAACCCATTTTCCTTTTTGTCCAATCGATCTCAGCGACCCAGCCCACTCTTTTTACTCCCAACCCAACCCAAATTCTTGTTCAAGACAGAACACCCAGAAACGACAGTTCATTCCAAAAACGTCAACAACACGATGTGAACAGTGACCAGATGGAGAGCAATGATTTCAAGCAATACGCGTCATACGTGTCAAATGACAGTACGTGAATGACCCTTGTATGCACTTCATCTCCCTCATGCGATGGTGAGTTCACAGAAGCCAAGCGACATATACACGGAAGCATCGTCAATAGACGAAAAGCAAATCCCAACGTCTCCAATGACAGAGGACGCATCTTCTCCCTCAGGCTGGTACGATCTTCTATAGCTTTTCTGCGATTCCAACTGCTGTTTCATCCTCACCAGTATGAGATGAGGCCACGTCGCATCCAAGGACAATGGAACCGATCCGAGGTGTCCATCTCCCCTTTCCTCTTCCGAAATAGGTTGAAACTTCAGAAAAAAGATGTCTACCCTTAATGGTGAAAAGATATTCGAGTTTGAATTTTGAAATGGGCCCTTGAATTAGAATTCTCGTTCCTTTCCCTCTAAAGCTTGGAACCCTAATTTTGTCTATAAATATCCCTTCATTCTTCATTGTTTGGGGTTGGAAATGTTTTAGTCAAGAAAAAAAAAAGTATATAGTGAAATACATAGGTTTCTTTGAGGCAAAAATAGACCCTTTAATCAACAAATATTATAAAGAGTATTCAGTTCCCAGCTTCTTTCTTCCGAATACGACTTTCCCGCAGCCTGTTGAAACTCTCAAAGTTTGTGTGTGGTGGTGGAAGAGCTCATCCTTGCTCGTTCTGTCTCGGTTCTGCTTCCCTCGAAAAAGTTATACTCATTTTGGTTTATGTCTCTCTTACTTTAATGTGATGACCGTTTGACCTTGGACTGCATAGAGTGTTCGAAATGTTAAAAATTGGAAGGGATTTTGACTTGTTGTTGGCTACAAATCAGTGATAAAGTTTTCTCAATAGTCCTTTGCTGTTGTTCGTTCTTCATTTTCAAGATGGTTTTAATGCTCGTTTGAGTTTATACTGCTGTCTGTGTTCTTCCTGAATTCATGGTTGTCATGCTTGTCGTTTAATATTTAGCCTTTCTTATGGGTTTGTCTTGGGTTGTCCGGTTGTTGTTGATAGTATGGAGTTAGTTCTGGGTTAGGATTCATGCTTGGTTTAACATAGTTTTACCCTCGTCTTGAACAGTGATGAATATTCTAGTCTTAGTTTCCATCATCATGTAATCTAAAATATTTATCATGAGCATAACTGGTTTGTTTGGCTTACTCATTTATTTGGTTTTACTGTTTAACAAAGTCAGCTTCTGAGAATATTGTGTTCGTTTTCACCTATTCGCACTTATAAGAATGTTGGGTTGAGAAATAACGTTATCGGGTATATTTGTTTGAGTATAGCAACAATCTCTTCCTTTATTTGAAATCACCTGCTACTGTGTTTGAGCTTTCTGCTTCCCCTTTTTTTTTTCCTTTTGGCATGATCGTATAGCATCACTAAGCTCTATTAATGAAGTTAGTTTGAATCATTACATGAGGCATATTAATGGTGTAGCATGATCTCTTTCTCCTCATTTTGGTGTGCTTGTTTACTGTTGGCTGTTGGTCACACATTCTCTATAATGTGGCCTACTTTGATTGCCCCCCTTTGAATGCCCCCCTCAATTTTATTATTCAAAATATGTTTGGTTCCATTAGGCATTAAAGTTTTTCTTTGCTGTTTCATATCACTTGTTAAGTTTATGCGTTTGTATTTTTTTTCTTAAAAGTTGTTTGTCATTTGGTCTAATAGTTGGGTTTGGTTGCATTTTACTTTTAAAATTTCTTAAATAAGTCAAGATATGTTTCATCTGTTTATTTTGTTTCGTGTGCTGACTTTGCCCTTTTTTTTATTGTATCAACCTTCCCGAGTCCTCGTGGGCTCTTATCGATCATTTCCCCTTATGCATTTCGGATGGGCCATAAAGGCCCCAAATCCTCCCTTCTCTCGAGTCAGCCCCCACGTCAAATCGTGAAACTGGTGTATAGGTTGAAGGTGATATATGGGGACTGGAAATTGAATTTTCGGTGTCCGAAAAGGCCAGAAAAGGACTGATATACCTGCTCTATACATTGGTATACAGTCGGGAAATACAGTATACAGGTTCAAAGATCAAAAATACAGGAGAAAAATACAGAAATACAGAGTTAAAATAAAATTAAAGGTCCAGGAGCTCGGGAATTAGCGGTATACTTGGTGTATACATCAAATATACACTTGGTGTATATCATGACAATGAGAATAAAAAAGGGGGCCAAAAGCCCAAAGAAATTTTCAGCAGATCCAAGCAGCAGAAAATGGGCTCAAAGGCCCAATAAAAAATGCGTACCAGTAGTTTTTTTGGGGGATTTAATTGGGCCTGGACCTATTTTGGCAAATTTAGACTTAGGACAGGTTCAAGATTTGGGAATTTGGGCCAAAGACCAAAATTTGATATTTCTTCCCTTACTCTTTATTTATTATTGTTGACTAACATTATATTTGATTTTGGTTTTGACTTAATTAACTCCCGAAGATAGTCATTTCTCTTTTTATATTCAAATTGAAACATATATATATATATATATATATATACACTTTCACTTAGCTTTATTTTTATTATTAGTTTTGTCAACACTTGAATTATTCCCCTTAGAAGATTTCCCCTTAGTTGTTCCCCTTAAAAAAATGAATTTCTTTTGACTTAGTTAAAAAAATTTAAAAATTAGATAAAGTCATTTTAGTCAAATCGCCGGTCAACCTCAAGTTAGCGGACATTCCGAGGGCCTAACACCTTCTCGGAATGTACATTGAACTCGAACCCTTTTTTATTTCAATCGATTTTTATGTATTTAAGTCTTTTGAAAACCTTGAGTTTTTTTCTTGATTTTTACTAAAAATTAAGTGGCGACTCTGTTCTTTTGGAAATTCAATTTCTCTTCAATTATAAGTTCAGTCGATTTTTCGAAACAAGTCCATTTTTATGTTATTTTTTGAGTAAAACAACGTTCTTTGAATTTCGTCGATTTCTCCAAGAACTTTGTTCTTCCCAGGTTTGTAAGACTATTATCATAGTGATGAACTAAGTTCGTCCTCATGCCCTACATCTACTTTCTATCAGTAAAGAATAATCTTTGGTTCTGTCCTTAGTTTTTAGTATTCTTGAGATGAGTTATTCTTGAACTCTGATTTGCTATTCCTAATTTTTGAGTTTCTATATATTATGCATTGTGATTTTTGAGTTTATTGTTCATGTCAAGTTTTCAACATGAACCCTATTATTTGAGTATTCATTGAGTTATTGTTGAGAATCTTTTTAACCGAACAATTATCTTAAATTAATTTTCTGAGAAAGTAAAGAGAAGTTTTGAGGAAAGTTTAAAGATACATTTTGAGTAATGTTTAAGGGAACTATTGAATTCCAAATTTATCATTTTTACATTGAGAAAGAGAACTTTTATTTTCATCAAGAGGTAAAAGAGTTTAGAGAGATAATTTAGACATTGCCTCTTAAAGAGGATATTTTGAGTAATTACCTCAAAACAGAGAAAGAGTATTTCTACTTGAGCATGCGTATATATATTTATTGGGAGTAGTATTGAGCATCGATATGTGGATGAGTTCAGACAACTCACATTCCTCATAAATCATGTAGCCAACATGGGTAAAGGATCATACTTTTTAGACGACTCCTTATTTCTTTCGAGCATAGCTTTAGTGGATCCACTTAGTTGAGGTGTTCTATACCCCGACAAGGTATATGACAGTTCTGGAAGCGTGGAAAAGACACTGTATCATCGCATAGCTCATAGTGATAGTTTTCAATTAGAGAATCTCCCAAATAAGAGTAAAGATTAATTTATTATATTTTTGTATACATCATTGAGTTAGCATCTTTAATTTATGAAGCTTTAAATATTTCATCTCTTATTATTGCTTTGTAATGAGTTGATTTGATGTGAGTATTCTTCCAGCCTTATCAATTCAGATATTTATTCATTCAGATTTATTAAATACTCGTACATTTAATGTATTGATGTCATTCGACCTGCATCTTTGTATGATGCAGATACAGGTGTTCAAAATTATCAACAAGCATTTTGTTGAGATCACTTTGCACTCCAGTTAGCTTTTGGTGAGCCTCCTTGTATTTTGGAGGACTCCACTTTTATTTTTAGTTTAATCGTTTTACGGGGTCGTGGGTATTGTCCCAACATCCATGTTGAACTATAAAGGCTTCATAGATAGATAGAGTTGAGGAGTCTAGTATTTACTTTCCCTTGAGACGTTTTGCAAACTATTAGTATTGCTTTGAGTATTTTTACAAATATTATGAACTAAATACATTGAGTTTACAAGATTGAATTCTATTTTAAGCCTCATATTACTTGAGTAAGTTCTTCGATAAGTAGTTAGTTAGGCCAAGGGTTCGCTTGGAGACCAACAATGGTTCTCGAGTGCCGTCCACGTCCAGGGTGTAGGCTCAGGGCTTGATATATTTTAAATTTATTATGGTAAGAATAATTCAATAATATGAGTCCTCTGTAATTAATTTTGTGGTCCCTACAATGTTCATATTTAACTAGAACTCAGAATTATATTGTAAAGGGGAAATAGAGAAGTATGTGTCTTTTTCTATTCTATGGAAAGGGAAAAGTACATGTCTTTTTTTTATTTTAAGAAAAGGGAGTTGTATGTTGATGAGTCATAGATTTGAACTCATTTAAGGTCCATTTAGCTCAATAATTAGTGTCCTCAATGTCTAACTTTTCCTTTTTCTAATCAAATGTTGATGATTTGCTGCTATGAAGGAAATTGAACAAGGCAAGGACTGATGTTTGAAAGAATGGCCAAAAATACAAAAAGAAGTGCAAAATGAACATTGCTGATCGCCTAACATGAATGGAGGATCACCAACAGAGCATAACCTTTCCCAAATTGATAGTGCATAGCACTTGTATCTACCAAAAAAGGTCGGCAAACTCCACTAGAAAAGACAATGCGCCGAGTTAGAACGGCGATCCTGATGAACATCCCCGAAAGTGATAGTGTGCAAGATAAAGTTTTAATCTTCGAACAATGGATGGTATTCGACGATTCACCAAACGTGAAAGGCTGACTCAAACGAGTTCGCCAATTGAGGTTCAAACGCCTAAAGCCTAGAGCATCACAGAGTGAGCTGAGGAGCGAAGAGAGAGCCGCCGATTAGGCTGGGAGAACCCAACTAACGTCGCTGAAATAATTATTAAGTGCATTTTTTAGCCAAATTCTGGGAAAGTATAAATATCCCAAAGGATACAATTTGTAACGGAGATTTGAGACTAGAGTTCTGAAAGGTCTTGGAGAGTTTAGAATAGTGAGTAGAACATTTTATCTTGGAGAAGAACACTTTTCTAGTTCTTCGGGTTTTATAATTTGAAGCTTGAATTTGATAAATTGAAGTTGAATCACAAGTGGGTTACTCTTAATTGCATGATTTCAATTTACCCATGGCTTCTTTCATGGAAGGTATACTTTCTTTACTTTTTATGATGGGTGGCTAAAACCCCAAGATCTTGGGGTAGTCAAATGGGGTTGGGTGTTGATTTAAAGTATTGGGTATTGTGCTATGCTCTGTTTTATTGCTGTTCATGCATGAATTTGGTATAATTACCATGGGGTTAACTTATGGGTTAAGGTTGTAAAATTAATTCCTACTTTCAATCTCCGATTGATGCTCAAAAGAGATTAATTGGATTGGGTAATTAGTCTAATACTAGAAATTTAAGTTTGATGTCTATGGCTTGCTTGAAAAAGAGGTTATGGGTCGGATATATTTGCCTTATTCTTGAAAGAGAGAGTAGAGTAAGGTATTTGGTTGTTTAGAAACGACATATAGATGAGTCTGAAAGGTTATTCTATGTATAGATGCTTTGAGATGGAAAGATGATTAGCTTCAATGACGACGACTTAGCCTATTCATGAATGTTCATCACTATAGAGCATCATAATCACCCCTATGTGACATCAATTTCCAATACCCGTACCCGTAGATTGCTTGTTAACTCTTGATTTCGTTCCAATTTTAGTTTAATTTCGATAATTGATAACCAAAAATTTAGATTAAGTTGGTGGTAAGGGTACAAACTTAATTGTTCTAACTATTACAAGTGAGCTAATTTACATTTTAAATTTCTTGATAAGAAATTCTCTACGATATACCATCCCCTGTGGAATTCGACCTCGACTCTTAATTGGGTTTTTTACTGACTACGATCTCTCATTCTTATAATTGGTTTTGAGGGTGATTTGAGCATTAATGAAAATGGTGTCACTGCGGATTGAGAATTCTAATTGAGAAATTAGCTTTTGATACTTGTAGTAGATTTGTTGTTTGGTGTTGTTGTTGGCTGATTCGCAGGATTGACAAGATGAGTGACCAAGGGAGGGACAACGATAGTTACTGTGGTCAAAATGAAAATATGATTGATCTTAATTACATTCCCATTAATGTTATTCAAACCACGAAAGTAATCCAGATACCTCCTACAACTGGGAGGACGATGTTTCACATCACCGGAACTATGATACAACTGCTCCAAATGAAAGGTACTTTTGAGGGTCTAGCTCATGAGGATCCCCATAAACACCTTAGGAATTTCAAGGAGGTGTGTGGAACCTTTACGTTCAAGAATATCTCCCAAGAATCCATAAGGTTGAGGTTATTCCCACTCTCCATGACGGGAGAGGCTACAAGATGGTTGGTAGAGTTGCCAAACGATTCTATTACTTAGTGGGATGAGCTAACTAAGACATTCTTGGAAATATTCTTTCCACCCCTCAAGATGGTTAAACTTCTTCACCAAATCCAAAATTTCAAATGTATTGTAGGTGAGCCTTTGTATGAAACGTGGCCGAGGTTCAAGAAGTTGCTTTTGCAATGTCCAACGCATGGTATCTTGGACAATTTGCTGATGCAATACTTTTATTGCTGTCTTGATTCAGTTAATAAAGGTGTGGCGGATCACTTAGTCCATGGTGGATTGGTGAGACAATCGTATGATGTAGCTGCCTTGTTACTAAATGATATGACTAACGTTAATCAAACATGGCATACTATAGAGGATCAACTGCCTCTTCTATAAGTGGGTTTGATCAAAGAACAAATTGAGGAGGACCATGAAAGGGATGAAAACATGGTCAAAATAATGACCCAAATCAATTTGTTGTCTAAACATGTCATGGGAGGTCGAACCAGGTCGGTAAATGCAGTTGGAACCAACTGTGGGCAGTTCTCGGATGATGCCAAATTCGAGACATTATATAATGAAGAAGTTCAATACTTGGGAAATCAAGTAGGCGGTTCTCACAACAATTATCAACGACAAGGTGGGAACCAAGGTTGGAACAAAGATAGAGATAGTTGTTGGAAAGACGGACGGGGTGGAAATTAGAGAGATAGGGAGATGGAAAAAGACAGATATATGCCTCTCCGTGATCGTCCACGCCCAAATGAACCAGCTGAGCTGGAAGGAAGCCGAACGGAAGACATGCTTGTAAGGATCTACAACAAGGTTGAAGGGTTCGATAAGGTGTTGAAGGATTTGAAAAATGACTTCTCTACTTTATCTTAGACGGTAACTTCATAGTCAGTTTCTATCAAGCAGTTGGAGACCTAATTTGGTCAAATTTTCACTCATCTAAATCCAAGGCAAAAGGGAACTTTGCCTAGTGACACCATCCTGAACCCTAAAAATGATTGTTGAGTTTGAGCAATATGTCATGACACGATGTTAAATAAGGCGCTTCTTGGGATGTAACCCAAGTATTTTTTTTCTTGTTTTTACTGCTTTCAAATAACGTGCATTGTGAGTGCAGGTTGAGAAGAGGTTGGAAGATTGAAAAGGAAAACATAGGCGGAGAAAAATTCAAACGGCGATCCGCCAAAGGCATTAAGCAAACCAACTTTTGTCCGCCTTGTGAGATTGAAAAGATGGAAAAGTGCACTATCAAGATAGGTTATCAGAACTCCAAAGGGTGATTCACCAAAGTGCATTAATAAGAGGACTCTATTGGGTCCACCGAATCAGCCTTTAGGCTAGGTGTTTGTTCATGAATGTTTGGTGAGCTTAAGCTCCACTTGGAGATTCCTTGAACACGTTTAGCGATGTTAGTCTTGATCATTGAACGGGCTTGATATAAAAATTACAAAGTCTTTTCATATTCAAAAAACAATATCTTTGAATTGTTAGAGATTTTTTTATTCCTTTCTCTTGCATCATGCATTTTGAGTGTTTGTGAGCCTCGTGTGAGTTTATTGAAGGTGCTAAGAGTGCATTTGCTCGAAGTTCGTGTCAACCCAACCTCAAATCCCTCAATTTCTGGATTAATTTTGGCTTTAAGATTGGTGTTTCGACTTCTTGTTGTTATTTTTGAATTTAGAAGGCCTGTTAGGTGTGGTCTTGAGCACTTTAACTGTGATTAAGTGTCTGATTTTGATGGGTAGCATCATATTGTTGAAATTGAACTGTGCCCATGTTATTTTAATTGTGAATTGATTAATAACGTTTCAAAGACACTTCATCCAATTCTAAGCATCAACGGTCGTTAATCAGTATAAAACCCAACTAAATGAGTTGGGGTCCAATCCCATAGGGAGCGGTACATGTTTAAGATTCAATAGGGAAGTATGAACATGATCAAATAAGTCATAGGAATAAAATTTATCGAATAAAGACATCATTCAAATCAGGTGGTGACACGAATGTCAAATGAGGGTTTTGGTTTTAGGTATCAACTACAAACAACAATAAACAATAAAAATTAACAATAGTGAGATGGGTTCTTGGGATGTGATTGGATTATTGGCTAATATAGGCAAATGGGTAATTGCAACTATTAGAAAATATAGTGAGTAAGCTAGGCTATAGAGGGGATAAACTTTCTCTCGAACAATTTACCCAGAATCAAGTTGATTTCTCTCGAACATCAACAAGCATGCAAAATAAGAACAACCCACACCTTAGTCCATTCTCTCTCTCAAGCTGAATGTATGGAAAAGGGTGTAGGATTCACTCTCTCGAGCTGAACTCAGGTCAACCCAATACCCACAGACCATCAATCAAACACCTTAGTTCTAAAGCCTCTCTATCGAGCAAGCCAATAACACAAAGGTAGAACTGTATTTGCAATTACAATTCTTAAATTAAACCACAATAAATGATTGAACTCACTTCTAAATAGCATTTAAACTAACAATCAGCAATACCCATAAACTAAATCAACCCATAATCACATAATCACACCCCAAGAATTGGGGTTTTAGCTAGAAATTATAAAAAGATAAAAATCGTCACCAAATTGAGTTTCCATCAACTGGGTAAGATTGATTTCGGCTTTACAATGTTCTAATTCAAAGAATCTCAAAGACCCACTTCTAATTTCTCAAAAGTAAAAAACTTCAATTCTTCAAAGCTAAAGAAAACTAGAGAAAACTTGTTTCCCAGTTCTAAACTTAATAATAGACTAAGATATTATGATATCAGATACTAAACTGAATGTTCAAAAATGTATTTATAGTCGCCAAAAATGTTCTGCGAAGAGTCACTCGGTGAAGTAAATCGGGCTCGCCAAACCACTTGGAGAGCCTCCCTTTGGTCATTTTCATCGCCCTTCTGCCTTGGCATTCAACATCCTCAAGGTCTGTAACTTTGGGCGATCCAACACTGCATCGCGGAATCACTCAGCGATTCTCCGACTGCTCTTTTCTCTCGCCAACTTGGTTCTTTCCTTCAGGGCTTGGCACACTGGAACTTTAGGCGATTAAGTAGCTATTCGGCTACTCGCCAAGTGGACTTGGCGATCACCAGGCTTGTTTTTCTTCATTCTTTCAGTTCTTTTTGTTCCTTTTTGCAAATTAGTGTCCTTGCTTTGTTCCTTAATCCATATACCTAGAAATCAAGGGTTTTACATTAGTTATTGGCATAAAATAAGCATTTGAGGACACTAAACCTATATAAATAAATCCCGGAATGAGTCCAAATCTTGGACTCATCAACACCCCCAACTTAAACTTTTGCTTGTCCTCAAGTAAAAGTCAAGTTCAGCAGTTCAAAAAGGATGTCTCAAACAGTGCTACAAAAGACTCAATCATGAATGCACACAACAAGACTCAACTTACTCATGCAAGGATCAATTGTGCAATCAAAGATTCAAGTTGTGACTTACCATTATCTAAGATTCTCAAGTTCACAATACTTACTTCAAATGCAAGTTCAAGTACAACAAAGGTACTCAAATGCCCTCACACAAAGATGATTCCATATTCTTACACAATTGTTCAACACTTTATAGCTCCGGAATCACAAACAAATCTCACACTCCAAAATATGAACACATGCATGACTTCATCCATAGGTTTGCCCTTATTTTCCATCCAACATTCGTTTCAGCTTACTCAAGATCAAAAAGGTCTTTTTAAGGCTTGTAACGGGGTTAAGTGTAAATGTATGGTCATTTAAGCTCAATGGTTGTTGTCCTCATGAAATATGATATGAACTTCACTTTCTTTCCTTCTCTTCAATATTTTCACTCATGCTCAAAATTCACCCCATTAATCACTTCTCATGGAATACCGGGCACCCCATTTCTGACGTCTGGACCTGGTGGACTCAGACTGGCTTCCACGAGAGCCAGCACGGTCTGTGAGGTAGTCCACGGCCCGTGAAGGGCTCTGTGGTTCACCTCTGCTGGGAAGGGGCTGAGTCCACGGGCAGGTCAACGGATCGTGGTCCCTCTCACGGTCTGTGAACCCTGCCGTGGTTCATTGGATTAGGTGATTTTCTGCTGCATTTTCTAAGTATGGTTTCTGAGGTGTTACAATATCTCCCCTTTGAAAATATTTGTTCTTGAATGAAAACCAAACTAGCTGAAGATGGAGGGAAAGAGTTGCAAACCCTACCACAAATTTCTAGAAACTGATTTCTGACTGAACTAAGTTCAAAGAACATGCAAATAAGCTAAAAATGCAAGTATAGCTGAAGGAATAAGATACTAAGATTGAAGCTACGCATGAATGACTGAAAAGCTGGAGAGGAACTATTACCTTAAGCTCGAGTGGAATAGGAAGGAAAGAGATGAGGATACTTGGTCTTCATCGCTGCTTCTGCTTCCCAAATAGTACCCTCTGCTGACTGACTCCTCCACAAAACTTTAACTAAAGCGACTTCTTTGTTTCTCAACCTTCGAACTTGACGATCAAGAATCTCAACTGGAACATCCTCATAAGTGAGGCTATCTTTCACATCCACACTCTCTAAAGGTACTATGGATGTTGGATCACCCTCGCACTTCTTCAACAACGAAATGTGAAAGACTGGATGGACTGCTGCTAGTTCTGCTGGCAATTCTAACTCATAAGCCACTTTAACAACCCTCTTCAGGATCATGTAAGGACCTACATATCTGGGACTGAGCTTCCCATTTTTTCCAAATCTCATCACTGCTTTCATAGGTGACACTTTCAAGAAAACCCAATCATCAATTTGGAACTCCAAGTCCCTTCTCCTTACATCTGCATAGGACTTCTGGCGATTCTGGGCTGTCTTCAGTCTATCTATGATGGGCTGCACTTTTTCTAGAGCATCATGAACCGGATCTGGACCTAACAAGGCTGCTTAACCTACTTCAAATCAACCAACTGGAGATCTGCATCTACGCCCATATAATGCCTCATAAAGGGCCATCTGAATGCTGGAATAGTAAATGTTATTATAGGCCAACTCTATAAGAGGAAGGTGATCATCCCAACTACCCTTGAAGTCGATCACACAAGCTCTCAACATGTCCTCTAAGGTCTGAATGGTACACTCTGCCTGACCATCCGTCTGTGGATGAAATGTTGTGCTAAGATTAAATTGAGTACTAAGACCTTTCTGAAATGACTTCGAGAAATGAGAGGTAAACTGAGGACCTCTATCTGATATGATAGACAAAGGAACCCCATGAAACCTGACTATCTCATTAATATAAAGCTTGGCGTAGTCCTCCGTCGGATCTGTAGTCTTGACAGCCAAAAAGCGCGCAAACTTAGTAACTCTGTCAACTATCACCCAAATGGAGTCATGTTGTCTACGAGTGCGAGGTAAACATGTAATGAAGTCCATGTTGATCACTTCCCACTTCCATGTAGGAATGTTGATCTCTTGATTCATACCTCCTGGTTTCTAATGTTCTACCTTCACCTGCTGATAATTGGGGCACTTAGCAATGAAATCTTCTATATCCATTTTCATGTCATTCCACCAAAAGACTTCCCGCAGATCATGGTATATCTTAGTGGCACCTGGATGAATAGAATATCTGAAATTATGGGCTTCGGTAAGGATTTGATGTCTCAACTCACCCACCTTAGGAACACATAAACGACCCTGGTAGCGAAGCACACAATCTGCCCTTTGAGAGAAAACCTCAACTCTCTATTGATGAACTGCAGCCTTCAGCTGAAGCAATATAGGATCGCTGTCTTCTTTTTCCTTAACCTCCGCTACTAATAAAGATTCTGACCCATTCTGAACTGTTAAACCACCATCTGATATGCTCATAAGGTGAGCTCCTAAGTGAGCAAGCCGGTGAACATCTTTCGCTAATTCCTTCCTTTCTTCCTCAACATGCGCTACTCTACCCATAGATAGTCTGCTAAGAGCATCAACTACTACATTGGCCTTACCAGGATGGTAAAGCACATTCATATCATAGTCCTTGAGAAACACAAGCCATCTTCTCTGGTGGAGATTCAACTCTTTCTGGGTAAACACATACTGAAGGATTTTATGGTTTGTGAACACATCTACATGAACACCATACATGTAATGTCTCCAAATCTTTAGTGCAAACACCACTGCTACAAGCTCGAGGTCATGAGTCGGATAATTCTTCTTATGAACCTTAAGTTGTCTAGAAGCATAGGCTATAACCTTACCTCGCTGCATCAACACATAACCTAGGTCGACTCTAGATGCATCACAATAGATCACATAACCGTCTCAACCCTCTAGTAGAGTCAAAATAGGAGTTGTAGTCAACCTAGTTTTTAGTTCTGAGAAGCTCTTCTCACAATCATCTGACCACTGCAACTTAACCTTTTTTTGAGTCAACTTAGTTAATAGAGAAGCTACGGATGAAAATCCTTCCACGAAACTTCTGTAATAACCTGCTAGACCCAAGAAACTTCTGATATATGTAGGAGAGGCAGGTCTGGGCCATTGTTTCACTGCTTCAATTTTCTGAGAATCCACTCGGATCTCATCACTATATACTATATGCCCAAGGAAAGAACCAGATTGCAACCAAAACTCACACTTGCTAAGCTCAGCGAATATCTGGCGATCTTTGAGAGTTTGCAAAATAACTCTCAAATGAGTCACATGTTCTTCCTCATTCCTAGAGTAAATGAGGATATCATCAATAAAGATGATAACGAACAAGTCCAAATACTGCTTGAACACCCTGCTCATCAAATCCATGAAAGTTGCAGGAGCATTGGTTAGTTCGAAAGACATAACTACAAATTCATAATGACCATACCGAGTTTTGAAGGATATTTTTGGAATGTCACTATCTCTGACTCTGAGCTGATGATAATCGAATCTAAGGTCTATCTTCAAAAAATGACTAGCACCCTGAAGTTGGTCAAACAAGTAATCAATCCTGGGGATATGGTACTTATTCTTGATTGTGACTTTGTTCAACTGCAGATAGTCAATGCACATCCTGAGAGAACCATATTTCTTTTTCACGAACAACACTGGTGCACCCCATGGGGAAATACTAGGTATGATGAAACCCTTATTTAGAAGGTCTTTCAACTGCTCTTTCAATTTCTTAAGCTCAACTGGAGCCATTTTGTAAGGAGGAATAGAAATAGGCTGGGTATCTGGGAGGAGATCAATTCCAAAGTCGATTTCTCTTTTGGGAGGAACTTCGGGAACTGACTCATGAGTTAGGGTTTCAGACCTTGAATCATTAACCCAAACTAGATGATAGATATACCCCTTGGAAATCATCTTTCTATCCTTAAGGCACGAAATGAATCGATCCATAGGGGATAAGATACTACCCTTCCATTCTAAGATTGATTCGTGTGGAAACTGGAAACGAACGATCCTAGTTCTACAATCGACTAAGGCATAACTGGAATGTAACCAATCCATGCCTAGAATGATATCAAAGTTTACCATTTATAACTCTACAAGATCTGCTAAGGTGACTTTATAAGAGAATGTGACAGGGCAATTTTCTATATACTCGTCTAGCTATAACTGGGTCACCAATTGGGGTAGAGACTGAGAAGGGTTGTGAGAGAGTTTCTGGAAAAACATCAAATTTGACTGCTATATAAGAAGTTACAAAGGAAAGAGTAGCCCCTGGATCTAACAAAGCATAAACATCTAGGTTAAAGACTCGTAACGTACCAGTGACCACATCAGGAGAATCTTCCTGATCCTGGCGATCCAAAAGAGCAAACAACCTATTTTGGCACTGACCGCCACATGTACCAGATGAGTTACCCTGCTGAGTCGGGCGACCTGCTGGTGTTGGTGAAGTTGTGGACTGAGCTGTACCATTATTACCTCCTTGACCCTGTTTAGAAGAAGGACAATCTCTCAACATATGACCAGACTGACCACACCCAAAGCATCCTTCCTTTCCTGCAAGACACTCGCCTGGATGGTTCTTACCATATTTTGGACAAGTTGGGTAGGTTCTGGTAGCTGAAACACTCCCCTAAGACTTAGAACCTGATGCTCTACCTTTCTAATCCTGTCAGAATCTGGGGGATGGAGCAATAGATAATGAAGGTTCTAGGGCTGAAGACTTTTGCTATACCTGCGAGCGATTTCCACCACCCAATTTCCGTTGAGAATACTCATAGTTGCATGTCCTAGCCTTTTTGTTCTCCCTTAGCTTGTTCCCTAAGCTTATCTCCCTCAACTTGCTGAGCATGAGTCATGCTCCTAGAGATGTTCATATTTTCTAGCAACATAGCATTCCTACACTCTATTTTCACTAAGTCGGATACCTCATATAGAAACTTGTTCATTTGAGCCCTAGAATCGACAACCATGTTAGGAGCACACCTGGAGAGTTAGGTGAATATCAGTCCGTACTCTCCGACTGACATGCTACCTTGCCTCACTTTCAAGAACTCCTGAGCTTTTGCCTCCCTCATCTCTTTTGGGAAGAACTTGTCCAGAAATGCTTCACTAAAACACTTCCAAGTAATAGGAACTGCATTTGTATCCCTGTTTTCTTTCCACTGACTGAACCAAATGTGAGTCACATCCTTAAGCTGGTAAAATGCCAACTCAACCCTATCATTCCTAGTTACTTGCATCACTCCAAAGATCTTCTTGACCTCATCTATGAAGTTTTGGGGATCTTATCCAACTTGTGACCCTAAAAACTCAAGCGGATTCATCCTAAAAAAATCACGAACCCTGGATTCCATTGATCAACCACTAGCATTTGAAGGAGTTGGAACCTGTTGATTTTTCAGGATAGTCACACTCTGAGCCAAAAGATGAATAGCGTTTCAAAACTCTGCATTCGAAACTTCCTGAACTGGGACTGGAGGAGCTGCGTTAGCATTGCGGGCTTTCCTTCCGTAAGCTCTACGAGAAGGCATGATCTGAAATGCGTAACGATAGATTAGAAAGTTAGATCATACCCACGCATGATAAGAATAGAAAGAAAGTGAAGTTTTCCCAAAACACTTCGTAGCCAACCTCTCATTAGATGTGGTGCACTTCACACCCATGAAAAGGACTCTACTTGGTGTGGCTTTCAAACATCCTAGGACACTTAAACCTAAGGCTCTGACACCAAGCTTGTCACGCCCTGAAGCTATCTCTAGGACGCGGACACGGGACCTAGGATCACGAGTGACCCCAAGCTAACCCTACTGTCATAACATAAGCATACTCTGATAACTTAAATAAATAATTATGTACGGAAGCTTGAACATGAGATACACTGAAAGTGATGGGGAATACACATTCTAAGTCTAAATATATAATCTTAGAGTTTAACGACAAATGAAATATCAAACTCCAACCTAAAACTCAATCTAACTATGTCTGAAATAAAGCCTCTAACTGATTAGAGATGTTGGGACATGCCCCAGCTAAATATAGCAAAAAATGAAACTAAAGACTGAAAGTAGAAATATAATCATGTCAATCGTCCTCAAATAATGAGGACTCACCACTGATGCTGCTGAACTGAAGATAGGGAACCGATCTATGCGTGATCTGACTGCTGAGGACCTGAACCTACATCACTAGAAGATGTAGCGCAGCGTTAGTAGTTGAAAGGTACTAAGCATGCAAGGTAGAATAAAGCTAAACAATATACATAACTAAACAAAGCATATAACTGTGCGATGATATAAGATGAGCATGATACTATACTCAAAACAGTGAACATGAACTAACTGAATGCAATGACCAAGTTTATACATGCTAAAACTAAATATTGAACTGTATTTGATAACCTTGTCACTACACTAGAATCTGACTATGAGAGCTACTAATAACCGACATAAAACCACCTGAGCTAAACGTGGATTCTGATGTATACGCCCCATCAAGAGGACCCAATATACCATGCCAGAGGTATAGAGGCATGACTGGCGTGATCACTAAAATGTAATTACCACAGAGGGGACTTATCAACCTACGGGGGCAAGTAGTTCTGGGATGATGAGAGTGACTGACCCTAGTCCAACTCGGTATTAAGTCTACTCCCAACTAATTATGTAAATAACACATTATGACTGATTTTCTATAATACTGGATATCTCAAAATACTGACATGCTAACTGAAAATGCAACATTAATGTACTGATAATGAAACATTCATAATTGGAGCGTGTATAACTGAATAAACTGACCTAGCATGTGTAATTCATGAACTAAATGAATCTACACAACTAGGGTTTTGAATTTCATGCAAGAACTTAAGCAACAACATGATAATCTGATTTGGATTATTCTAACAGCTAAAACCCAACAATTTCTAACATTCAAGAAACCCTAGGTCTAGCCAATATCAATGGAATCTTGATTCTGACTGAAATCTAGGGACCTAATGAGCGAAAGGCACCCACTAGTGAAATCCCACATATCTGATGACAAAATGCACGGAGAAATCTTTCGATTTCGAGGCTGGAATAGATGAAAACCTTGTTGCATTTTCCTGAAGGGCTGCTCGACTTTTCTCTCTATTTTGCTCTGAGTTTTGCTTTATTTTGGTGAATGATTGATTAGGTTAGGTTCTAATTTTGTTTCTAGGCTAAAACTGACAAGAACTATGTAGTTTAGGGGTTAAACAACGTAGTTTAGGTGTCCAACGCATAGGAAGAAAACCCAAACGACCCTACTTAAAAACATGACGAAACTTACCATGGGCCCCTCTGTCGGACTGTCAAAGGGACCACGGGCCATCAAGCCAGTCGTGGTCTCTTTTCCAGTAGCTACTGGTTTCTGGGATGGCTTCCACGGACGCCACCACTGTCCGTTGTCAGGACAACGACCCATGAACCCTACCGTGGTTCACTGGATCAGGTGATTTTCTGTTGTATTTTCTAAGTATGGTTTCCTAGGTGTTACACGTGACCCTAGACCAATGTCTTGGAAAAGCGTCCAATTGGTTTGGCCCTCCTCAAAAACATCTTCATGAGTTGTTTACCCTTTCACGAATCATTTGGGGTTCGTGAAAAGGGGTTGGCCTTGGGGTGGATTCTGCCTCCCCTCAACGGCCACCACCATGGGGCGTGAGGCTCACCACAAGCAAAATAAGGGCTTGTGGGAGGGGATCCCCTCTTGTTCGAGACATGGAAGGCTCCACGAGCACCACCAGAGCCATGGTGCCCTTCACGTCCCGTCAAGGGCTCCATGAAGGGTGCCATGGCTTAGTTATGGACTGGTGACCTCCCACTTGGCCCCTTTTCTAACTTCTAAATTTTGAGGTGTTACATCATCTCCCCCTTGGAAACATTCGTCCTCGAATGAGATTTTAGACATCTCATGAAAGAAAAGAACATAAATCTAGCAGCCCAACATACATGTGATTCCATAAATGCACGTATTTGAGGATGAAACATTAACTCCAAGCTAAAGCATGTTCAAAATATCATATCATGAAGACTATATGCAACTCATACTCAAATGCACATAAACATGTAGAAACCAATCAATTTGACTCATTTTCTCAAAACTTAAGCTTTTTCATGAACATGCATAAATGAGGAAATCATGGGAATATCTAAGACACATGACACCAAAGAGTAAACCATGAGAAACTCAATACCTCAAGCTAGAGTAGGGGTAGAAGAAAAGAGATGAGGATAACGTGACATCATATCGGCCTCAGCCTCCCAAGTAGCATCCTCAATTAACTGATTCCTCCACAACACTTTCACGAAAGCAACTTCTTTATTTCTCAATTTCTTGACTTGCTGGTCTAAAATCTCAATCGGAACTTCTTCATAAGAAAGATTCTCATCAACTCCCAAACTTTCTAAGGAGACTATAGATGTCGGATCGCCAACACATTTCTTTAACATGGAGATATGGAAAACTGGGTGCACGGATGCCAATTCATTAGGCAATTCAAGCTCATAAGCAACCTTACCAATACACCTCAAAATCTGATATGGGCCTACATATCGAGGACTAAGCTTTCCTTTCTTACCAAACCTCATTACACCCTTCATGGGTGAAATTTTCAAGTAAACTCAATTGTTCACATCGAACTCAAGATCCCTTTTTCTAACATCGGCATAGGACTTTTTCCAATTTTGAACCATCTTCAACATTTCTCTAATAAGCTTCCATAGCCTCATGTACCAATTCGGGACCTATTAGGGCAACTTCACCCACCTCAAACCATCCTATAGGAGATATACACCTTCTACCATACAAGGTCTCAAATAGAGCCATACCAGTACTTGACTAATAACTATTATTATATGCAAATAAACTCAATCAAAGGCAAATGATCATCCCAATTTCCCTC